>JACCGJ010007053.1:0-22578 GCA_013407085.1 Atriophallophorus winterbourni | reverse complement strand
TATAACCTTGGTAACCTCTTATGTTTCATTATCAGCCACTGATTGATCCCCATTGTTCTTAAAACGCGATAGACATGATACATTGGACGATGAAGCAATTGCCACCATCGTAGGTGTGCGATAATATTGAAATCATTCAGCTTAATGCATGTACGCCAGCGTTCCTCCGGTTGTGAACGTTTAAATTAACATTCAGTCTAAACCCAATGTTCCCATTTCGTTTTTTTATTCAAAAAAGGCGGTGTTAACAATCAATTAGTTTTCTTTTAGCAAAATTGTCACAACAACAGTAAGCCATCTAAAGACTATAATTTTGTTGGTTTTCGAATCATCGATGGTGGGTCAAATAGGGATAGTACATTCTAACCAGCTAAAATAATAGCACTTTCAGTAGTAATAACCATATCTACACTACGAATGAACAACATCGTTCCTGGAAAATTGCAGATTGTTTGTAGGGTGAGTTTGAATTAAAACTTCATGATGTGAGAGGGCACTCTCATGAAAAATCCCAAGTAACTTATTGGAGTGAGACTCACTGTAATAAAGTTTAGTCTGTCAGAGAATCATGCTCTGTGTAAATAAGCAGTTACTCAGAAAATAACGAATTTCGTTTTTCCGATTGCGGCGGAGTAGTTGTGAATGTATTGTGCACCATCAGCTTGTTGTTATTGACTGAACTTGTTTGAAATGGCGAACGACTCTGTTGAGCGAATCGTTTAATGTATACTTTGGAATTTGCAACAACTTTAATCAGTTTGAGTATTCGATCGAAGAGATCACTCACATAAGTAAGCTCATTCGTATTCGCAAGATTTCTGTGGCAAAGTTTGGAGAGCCAAAACTGTCGAACGTGCGGCAGTCTTAGCGAAGGGGTTTGGATTTCTAGAAAAGCAGAAAGTTGACTGATCAAATCAAACGAAGGAAATAATATCCATGACGGTAAATAATTAAAAGGTCTGGCAACCATAGGCACAGAAACTGTAGCTGTCAGTGAAAATAAACGGAGTTTCTCATGCAAAGTATACACAGAAGCAATATCTTCGGTAAAATCGAGTTTAGGGTAAAGTTTGTCGCCGACGAGTCGGTTGAGTAGTGCCGAGTGTTCGTTGCTTGCATATTTTGTTATTTTGTCATAGTAGGTTATTAATCGCTCACACAACAAATCCATATTTACAACTGTGGCTACAGCAACCGCAACGGTAGACAACATGAAAGATGATTGTTCGATATCCGAGTCGATTTTATATTTTTGCTTCAAAGAAATGCGCCACCAGACAGCCAGCGTCAAAGCTAACGGGAACATCCAATCAGGATTTGAAGAAAACAGGTAGCTGGGGATACGAAAGCAATCGAACTCAGTCTCATTCATAAATTGGATAGATACGTTTAAACCATTCGTGCCAATGTCAGCGTCATCTGGATGCAAATTGCTATTTAGTGCCCCGCTTTCCAGTAGATTGAACATTGTGAAATGAATATGACAGTGAATATGGCAGTCGGATGTCAATGTTACGCAACATGGTTGAATCCATTTCCCGGTCATATACGAGAATAGAGTGGGCATTACGTCCAACGTTTCCAATCCTTTAATGATGTTGAATAGGTTATCAAACGTAATTTCACGGGTTTGAATAACTATGGAAGAACATTTCGAAACGCAGATTGAATTTTTCTTCGGACGAAGGTTGCAATGGGAAATCGTGTTTTCACCAAGAGATATGGGGCAAAAAATTAAGTAAGAAGCGAATAGAGCTAAACCAAACATTACTTTCTCGTGATGACAAACCGGTATTGTGGACAGAAAATCCTTCAATGTTTGTTTCGTTTGGTTTTCAACATTGGTGTGAGAAAACGCTGTAATAGGAATCTCATCAGCGATGAAGTTTTGGAAATGAATCTCTGGATTGTTTTCGAGGAACGGAGCTGAATTTTCGCTGAAATTGTGTGCATCTAGAAATGCCAAGATAATTGCAATCACACGGAAGGGGATATTGATGAGAATGCTTCCAGGTATGAAAACATGTACTTGTAAGGCGTAAAAATCATTCTCACTGCCTGTGCGATGTGGTGAGAAAGAGGTCAACTCCAGTGGACATAGATCGAGTGATTGTGTAGATGCACAACAATCGGGAACCAGGAGAAAATATTCTAGCCTCGAGGCTAAGATATAACACTCCATGTATGCTGCTATACTGGAAACCGCTCGTACTACGGAACCCTTGACGAACACCACGTCGATGTTCGAGAGCTGGAGAATCGAAATCATTGTGTGAGTTTCAATATCCTGCAATGTATAAAAAATTGATTAAGAATATTTGATTTGTCTGTGTATGTAAATCTGTCACGCAGAGATTATTCATGTTGTTCAGTCAACTGATATTCGAGGCATCACAAGAAATCAAACTTGGACAGTGGTGCATCAATTTATTATCTGAAAACAAATTCGACTTTTTCAGGTCAGTCATCAGAGTTTAAATACTAAAATTTTGTTACTGGTATCTGTACCAGTAATATTGCTCTGTAAAATAAGACGGCGATATATATTCTGTTCCAGCTGCTCATGGTTTGGTAGCATTTCGTAAGCAGATAGTGAAACTATTAATCATAGCGTGTATTGAAATGTAATATTCTTCTAAGCTTATAATGATAGCGAATCAAATTTGGGTTAGCCAAGAATGAATTGAGGAGCATGTGGTGTCAGGCCTGTCATTTTATTACACTATCAGACGAACCATACACCTTATTTACATCATTTACCTGTTCTTGCAAGTTCTTCCTAAATGTAACTGAGAACATTTCATAAAATTTACTCTGATGTAATTTTTACAAAAGGTGTATATTTAACATTGTAATGAAAAAAACTAATCCATCAAATGGCCACACACACAGATAGATGGGGTTGAAACGATGTGCTTGAAACAAAAAGCTGCATTCTCATTTTTTTCCATCAAACACATCACCTCATCACCGGTTTCTTGCTGTTTGTAGTAGTTCTCGGATGAGGCCAGTATGATCTCTATCCTTAAGCCGTAGCACAGTGGAAAAATGGTGAAAAATTGGTGAAGATTCAAGTCACTGTTGATAGAGTGTACACGACTAAAAGACCAAAATAATTCGATTTTTCGATTTTTTTTGTGTTTGGTGGTATTATGTTTATATACCTCGCATTTATATTTCAAACAAGAATTTCAAACAAACGTAAAGCGACTGTCGAGAAGGTATTAATTTCCAGGAAGCAAAATATTTAGTGATTCTGTTAGTTGTGTATACTTCTGAAGAACTTAGTTAGGATTTTTGGCTAATTCTCCATACACTGAATGCACTTGCTTTTTTTTGTCATATCTGTCTAGGCCTGGGCAACCTAACAGTAACTTCGCCCACGAGCAGTCTCTGACTGTGCGGCACTTTGCCTGTATCAGGCATGCGATATCTTACATACTTACTTACTTGCTTGCAAAATGTTACAGTATTATTTAGGCATCACAATAGATAATTACGGATACACTTGATTCGTGTTTGGGTTCTAATACACATGACGAGCTGAATAAACTGAGTAGAAACACTATATTTTAACATGAAATAATATTTATTTGTCTGCTTTTTACTAGTGAATGCAGTTTAATTTGCTACGCAAATGTTTAAAAATATCTTCTGTTTTGAATGTTGCTTAAACACGAGTAAAAAAGACATGTATTTAACATCAATAAACTGAAATTTTGGCTTTACATCACTTTATCAATGCGAATATTAAAAACTTTATCTGGAAATCGAATTAACTCATGGCAGCTAACTATCGGCTATCGTTAAACATGCAATAATTCACATTTACACGTTCAAACTAACCTGTTTCGGAACGTCAAAGACGAAAATAGGAATGACTTTACACATAATTAAACTCTTCAGGATATAGGATGTATGCAGCACAAAATTGACCGGCTGAAAAGGCCCGCCTAGAAGTTCACGTAAAAATTCTATGAAATCACACCCATCGATTACGACGGAGCAGTGGGCCAAATGCAACACTTTGAAGTTTAAATAGTTCGAAAATATGGCTGACTTGAGTTCTTCTAGCATCGAGTTCCTGGAACGTAAGTGCGAATAAAGGCATGAAGATTGTTCGTGCAGTACAGGATCAATATAGATTCGAGCAATAAATTGAAAAAAATCCTATCATGATGTCACACATTAGCACGAACTATTTGGAATTCCCAATGTAACTGATCGTACATTTACGACACGGGAGTAAACACCCCCACTTGACATAATTTGGCTGTGACGACATGTAGAAACGAATAACAGTTTTGCTAACGACAATGTGAAACCTAGTTTTTAATAAATTTGAGTAAAACGCGATATTTTTGTGAACATTTGCAGTGTATATTTTATTTTAAGGATTAATCGTATGCTTTAAGCTATTAAGCACCAAATTTGTGTCAAACTCTTAAATTTGTATTTATTCAAAACGCACATCAAATTACTTCATTGTCCACTGTTGAAAAATCTATGTTACACATGTTTTATTTCAAATTCCAAAAACAACGAAATGTGCCATTATTGTATATATTCGCAGAAACAGATGTTAAATGCAATTAGTTTTTCAAATTTTGTATTTTAAAATTTATTATTTGTTCTGGTAAAAATGGATAGCTAAACAATTATGTCGTGTCCCAGCTAAATAATCACCGAAACACCAATTAGATCATGAGAAGTATTGATATCTTTTGATTGAATCGATAATAGTCTATTTAATATAAGTCTATTAGTAGCTATCATATTATATTAACGATGGTTCGTTCTTATTCGTTAATAATAAACGCCCAATAAAATTATATACTCGAGGCTGCAAGGTTTTATCATGCACAATAAAAATGTAGTTATGGTTTTGCCGAATTTGCAACACGGCAAACGAAGAGTTTGGGCCATTCTCATATCAATGCGTAAGTGTTAACGCCATGCTACAGCAAACATTTGGATTTTGTGGTACTTATGCGATTCCGTGTATTATCGTATCATATATATTGCCGAAGATACCGAGAAGCGTTCTACAAATAAATAAATAATTTTCACCACGATTGTTCACATTAATTTCATACTTATGTCAAGTGACCATAGTAATGCAGTGTAAACTATATCCTCAGATATAGTGAACCCCATATGGAAGGCAAATTTGAAGTAAAAATGTATTAGAATTAGAAAATCTAATAGCATTTAAAATATTGTGGCTCACTAAAGTTTAATAATGACCAAATCAAATACCTGGGAAACCCAGATTTGTAGGTGTATCTCGTCAATTTCACGCAATAATCGGCCTTGCAACCATTATAGGCTAAACTCACAGAAGAAATTGAATAGCCGCATTTTACAAAAATGTGAATATGTGATTAGTAAAATAATGAAACATTGCTGCAAAAATGCTGATGATGCTTGATAATTGTCGCTACTAGTTAGGAAAGCTATTTCAAGTTCCTTCTTCAAAGTTTGTAAAATTTTGATCAGCTGAAACCAAATGAAGTGTGGACACCTAGGAATCAAACAAATTTTTCAATGCATGACAAATGCTTAAGTGAATGATGTTGGTAAGAACATAATGGTATATGTTTCTGTCAAATTCACTTTTTCATAATTCTAAAATGTATATTTATTTTTTGATCACAGTTATCGAAGCTATTCTATATAGTTTCACATTTAAAAACGAGATAAATAGGTTATTGTCAAGTTAAGTCTGTCAACACATGATCCCAATTTCATGTGTTGACGACACATTCTGGACAAAACAAAATATGATACAAAACATACAATTTTATTACGATCGGAGGAAATAAAAAGGTTTCATTCAAACTCTTTCGTTATCTGGCATGAAATATCATCGTCTCGGATAACCTGGAAGGTGAACACGCCTCTGAAAACAGTATCCTTTTGCGGATCATATAAATTCGTTCATATCATCCTTGAACACTGCCAAGCTACGAGCCTCAACCACATCGACAGAAAATGTGTTTCATATTCTTTTTTCCAATTTTAGAATATTGAAAAACAAATCGAGTAATGTATGCAGCCTGTTGAACGTATGCTTGTGAAATTAAATTTATTTTTACATAAACATTTAAGAATTTTCGCTGTCATTCTGCTCGACGTTACAAACTCAAAGATGTCCGAACTGATTTTCGTGCTCCATCAAGAGTTTTTGGGAAAGCAACATCATCTGGTGATTTTAAACGTACATGGGAAATAACAACCAGTAATTTATAATTGATGTCTACATTTATATGAGGTATAGTGGGGGTGAGCACGCTCATTTTAAAATAATAACTTCCAATAAGGTAGACATTATTGTCACAACCCGATTTGATGTTACGATAGTATATTAACATTACAGGTATTAGTATCACAGTCGACCAAGTCGAAACGCGTGTCCAGATTCTTTCGGAGTTGTGCTTGAGGCTTTTCTGAGCAGCTATGTAAGACGTTCTTAAAGTTCCCGGTCCTTCTCCTCAGAAGCACCGGGTGCGGTGTATAAGTAGCTAAACGCAAAAGAGAGCTTACCGTCAGTGATGATTGTCGAGACCAGCTTGATGCCAAAGTTGACCATTTTGATGCCAGAATCTTGGTATTTAATACCATGCTGTAGGAGTATCAGAGTTTCTTCTCCGCGTCACCCACTGGTCTATCCGTTCTGCGATCTGTATATGTTGAAAGAATGTTAAAGGGAATTGTGTCTGTATCTTAAATCCAGTTCTTTGATACACCGGGGATCCCAGATTTACTTTTGTAAGCTTACTGCATTAATTCCAGTCATTTACTACACACGTAGCAAGCATTTGTGTGTAGTAAGCACACAGCATTTGAATGTACCGCACCGAATTTCGGAGAAACCTCGGGCACAGAACCTGATGTATTACCGTGTTTTGGTGTGTCCAAAGTCGGTAACACATTAGTACTGTATGCGGAATTCACGTCTACGAAAGGTTGTGGCCTAGAGGTTCTTCATGTGAGCGGTATTATTCGTAGATGAAGCGAGGCTTTAATTTGCTGCATTACAAAATCGCCAAGAATCTTCACATATATTTTCTGCACACACTTTAGCATTCTTAATAGAAATATCCTATGTTTCTCAGTTATTCCACCGGCGTGGGGTACCACGATCTTTTCTCACTTACGCACCGACGTTTAAGAGGAGACTTAATTGAAACCTTCAAGATCTTGAAGGGGTTAAGCGGCGTTATAATGAACGACGTTTTTCCTTAAGTCCCGAGGTAGTCACCTGCCAACATTCACTCAAACTTGCTAACAAGCGATGTAGACGAGACTCCGGGAAAAGCTGTTCCAGCCTCGGGGGTGGTAAATTTATGGAACCGGCACCCAGAATAATTTATATCCTGCAGTTCCGTCTCGATTTTTAAGAATGGGTCGGGCCGTAACTGGCTTAAGCTTTTACCTGATTACTTCCGCTAATCGCAATGCAAGATTAGGTAGTTCACCATTATCAGCGTTATCTGGTAAATAAAGTAAATGCTAAAGTTCTGTTTTGAAATACACAACTCTTCTTTGGCTAACGTCTTACCATGATGGTGAAGATAAATTGCTTTTAATTTTGGACGGTCAATGCTAACTGTATCTTGCACATGTAGTGGATAAATGCAAAAATATAACAGGAAAATGTTATAGTAAATATAGACAAGAAACGAACTCACGATAAGTGAAAATTCAATGTCCGATGCAAATATCCACACAAAAAAATATTCCAGCTCCAAACTCCGGTGAATCGCGTTGATCAACATTTAGAATTGGCGAAGCTTAAAAATGTGGCGAAAGTCAATTTTGCTGTAAACCGTCGTGATTCGCAAACACGCAATAACCCAGCATCACGAAAATCAAGCAGAAGAGGAACGCGCGCGGAAAAAGTATATTCTGGAATAATTGTTGATTAAAACAAACATTGATGTAAATGGAAGTACAATTGGAAAGAAAGTGAAATTACAAGTTGCTACAGAACTCCCCCCTAGAGCGTGAGTCGACGGATGAACGCTCGATACACCGTTTATGGTGTGTACTCAACCAGTATTGCGGAGAATCTCACTCTACGGCCGGTACGTGTTTTACGTGGTGAAAGGTTACATACAACGGTTGAGGGCCGATTTGGGAGATCGTTAAAGTTCGTCACAGGTTGTATGGGTGGGGTCGAAGTGGTAGCTTCTTGTGATGACTTCCGCTCAATGTAAGCGTGTTCTACGTGATCGATGCTAACTTTGTCTTTATTACCGTTGCGTAGGTGAAAATGTTGCTTCGGTCTCGAGCAGTAAGGTGCTGGTTCAGCTTCGACGTTAGTGCGATTTTCAAGAACCCCTTTGCCGGTTTGTCTCAGTGTGGAGCCAAATTCGCGTTTTTCTGCTTTCAGCTTTTTAGGCGGTAGTCTGTGAGCTGTAGCAACATTTCGAGGCCCTCTAGTGACGATGTGATGATGAACATCGTGGGTAGGTCGCTTCGTGCTGGTGCTGGTCGTGTTATGGTCGGAAAATCGCGCAAGACATTGCTGTAAGTGGCATTGTTCGGGACGAAAATTCGAAGACCAGGTGATGTGATGGAACATAGTTTACCGGTCACGTTTAGTGACGTGGTATTGTCGTGTGGCCGTCGGTGTTGGAGATCGACTACGAGACCGTATTTCGTCAGGAAATCGATACCGATAATAGGCTTCTGCACATCGGCTATCAGGAAGACGAAAGTGAATTCACGTCTAAGTACGAGATCGAGTTTTAGAAATTTCTCACCGTAGGTCGAGATTTTCGAATTGTTTGCCGTCTGCAATGTGATGCTTGAAGGACGGAGGTCGCGTTTTTCGTAACTGCGTGGTATAACGCTAACCTCGGCGCCGGTGTCTACGAGGAAGTTCAGCATAGAAGATGCGTTGTAGACGTATAAGAGGCGACTAGTGGGTTTGCCAGGAACGGTCGTCGCCATAACTGACTGGCTACGTGGCGTATCGACCAATGTCGTTAGTTAACGCGTAGATCCCCTGTCCCTAGTTCGACAAATTCAGAACCACGATTTGGGTTTACTACGGTACTGTAATAAATGACAGTTACAATAATAATGATATACAAACCTCAATTATATCGGAACGCACCGGTACAATGGAGTCAAAACTCCAGCAATAATAGATTCAATTGAAATGATGACCTGACGCATAAAAACTAGAAATAGTTAATTTATCAATGTTGTCGTCCACATTTCTGTATCAAACAACAAATGACACACAAATTGGTGTTCAAATTGAAACAATAAAATGAGCCCAAATACCACGTGCAAAAATATGTGGAATTCAATGGCAGCCAAGCAAAATCAATTAGTTCAACAAAACAAAAAATGTGTTCGAGTGGATCGAACAGTATCAAAAATGTATACACAAATAGGTAAAACCGTGAAGAATTAAAAAAAATCAATTTGTTTAAATAGAAAAATAAGAAGGAATTTTACACAAATTTGTGTCATTTACACCGCCCGCCAAATTCCTTCTAGAGCTAACTTCTGAATGAACAAACTGATTGGTTTTACCTTCCTAACTACCCGATCCTGAATAAAGCAGAATGGCAATGACTCTATTTAGTGGCGAGTCACACACGCCACGTCGCATCGCCATCATTGGACACATGTGGCTTTTCATAGGGAAATAGTTTGCCGGACTAAGACCCACCACGTCCTCAGGTTCTGCCGTTCTCCCTTTAAGAAGTTTGAGCTAGCCTTATCTGCGCTGCCACGCCAGACTCCGACCATTCCTCTTCTTGTGCTTCTTCCAGCAGATGAACATCAAAAATCAATAGATCAGTAACATTATGCCTTTTAGGAATTATAATGGGATGAATGCTTTCATCTGCAACATCAGAATGCCTCAATCGACCAGCAACTTTCCAAATACCTTGATCAATAAATGGGCGTAACTTCTTCAATGATGACAAATTGAACTCGCAGGGCTCAGTTAGCGCCTTATCACCAAATACATTCCGCTGCGTCAATCGAATAATTTCTGCTTCGGCATTTCGGAATTCGTCTTATCCGATCTTGCCTACCGACAAAGATCCATTGGAACCATGACCAAACATGATAATAACATAACGCTTGAAACGGATCAGCCATGCAATCGAGCGTACAAGCTGTTTCCAACTAGAGAATTGACGAAGAATGACGTCTATTCCACACTCTCACTCAACCGAAGTAATGTTACAATTGGTATGCTTGAATTCAATTCGTTCGCTGCACTGTGGATCAACTACTTCAGGCCACATATCAATGGTTTGTTTCAGGAAGTCGGGGCTCTTCAACCAAAATTCCAATCGAAACTATTCCATAACACCTCTGAAGGTCGAATCAGCCGGATTAAATCGTGTACCAACATGCCTCCACTGGCAAGGTATCGTGTGTTCATGTTTGAAGGTCAAACGATTCGCTACGAACGTTGAGAAACGACTCGTTCGATTGGTAATATAATACAAAACGGTCATCGAATCAGTCCAGAAGAAAACGTTTTTGACAAGTTCACCAAAGGCGGATTTCAGAATCAGATATACACGTACCGCATGTACAGCTGCGGCTAATTCCAACCTAGGAATCGATACCGCTTTCAATGGATTCACTCGAGATTTTGAAAATAATAGACGAACCGGTGACATGACCGAATCATTATACAAACGTCCATATGCAACAGCGCCATGGCCAGATTCCGAAGCATCGCTGAAAACGTGAAGACTCAAGGACGACATACTCTCATTCATTTCGCTAATGCGTCTTGGAATACGTAACTCCTTGATTGCATGCATGCTACTGATCCACTTATCACACATTAGTTGAAGATCATCACACATCGTCTCGTCCCAACCCAAAGGTTTTCTGCAACAATTTTGTAGTGAAACCTTCCCAGGAAAAATCCAAGGACTCATGAGGCCAAGTGGGTCATACAACCCACTTACAACTGACAACAAACTTCGTTTCGTCGTTGGGCGTTTTGACAGATTCAGATCAAACGCGAATTCGTCAGTGTCTGCATCCCATTTAACACCCAGCATTCTTTCGGTCGGAAGCTTATCTTGGCTAATAACTCGAACATTTGGTGCGCGTTCGTCCTCCGGCACATCTCCAAGTAAATTACGATCATTGGAAATCCATTTTGTCAAACAAAACCATCCCATTCGTAACAATGCAGACAACTGCTTCACTAAGGATTTTGCTTCGAGTTCAGTAGGCACTGATATCAAACAGTCATCCACATAAAAATTTCTTAAAAAACATAGTCTCCGATCTTCTTTTCAAATAGATGCCCGAATTGCTCAACCGTTTTGCGCAGTGCGAACGTTGCGCAGAATGGAGACGACGTTGCACCAAAAGGATGAACCGTTATCCGAAACCTTTTAATGGGAACCGAAATGTCCCACCAGAGAATTCAAAGAGCATCTCTATCATTCTCTGGCACCTTTACCTGTAAGAACATTTCTTCGATATCAGCGGCGACGGCATAGGCGTGTAAGCGGAAGCGTATTAACAAGTCGATCAAATTTGTTGTCAGATTTGGTCCTTGAAGTAGGGCATCATTCAACGATACACCGTTGTGTTTAGCAGCACAATCGAACACAATTCTTAGCTTCTCTGGTTTCTTAGGAGACCGTATTTCGTCAGGAAATCGATACCGATAATAGGCTTCTGCACATCGGCTATTAGGAAGACGAAAGGGAATTCACGTCTAAGTACGAGATCGAGTTTTAGAAATTTCTCACCGTAGGTCGAGATTTTCGAATTGTTCGCCGTCTGCAATGTGATGCTTGAAGGACGGAGGTCGCGTTTTTCGTAACTGCGTGGTATAACGCTAACCTCGGCGCCGGTGTCTACGAGGAAGTTCAGCATAGAAGATGCGTTGTAGACGTATAAGAGGCGACTAGTGGGTTTGCCAGGAACGGTCGTCGCCATAACTGACTGGCTACGTGGCGTATCGACCAATGTCGTTAGTTAACGCGTAGATCCCCTGTCCCTAGTTCGACAAATTCAGAACCACGATTTGGGTTTACTACGGTACTGTAATAAATGACAGTTACAATAATAATGATATACAAACCTCAATTATATCGGAACGCACCGGTACAATGGAGTCAAAACTCCAGCAATAATAGATTCACTTGAAATGATGACCTGACGCATAAAAACTAGAAATAGTTAATTTATCAATGTTGTCGTCCACATTTCTGCATCAAACAACAAATGACACACAAATTGGTGTTCAAATTGAAACAATAAAATGAGCCCAAATACCACGTGCAAAAATATGTGGAATTTAATGGCAGCCAAGCAAAATCAATTAGTTCAACAAAACAAAAAATGTGTTCGAGTGGATCGAACAGTATCAAAAATGTATACACAAATAGGTAAAACCGTGAAGAATTAAAAAAAATCAATTTGTTTAAATAGAAAAATAAGAAGGAATTTTACACAAATTTTTGTCATTTACACGTGGTTTTTCAACACGGTTGCTGTCAGCGTTAGGATGTTTGCACACGGGGCGACAATTGCGCGCGGCGTTTCCGAAAAGACGGTGATAATAACAGAACCAGTTGGTATCGCGTGTATGAGAATGTCTCCTATTTCCAGATGGGCTCCGTGGTTTAAATCTAGACGTTTTGAAGCGTTCCATGTTGGAGATAATGAGCTGTAAGGATGCAAGCTCCTTAGTCAGCATGGCTACGGTGGCTTCAAACTTTGAGAGGTTACCACCTTATGATACTTGATGAACGCTGATTCTGTCGATGCGTTCGTCAATTTCATCTGCTAGTTCGGCCAATGTGTCGAGGCAGACTTTGTCGACCGACACGGCAAGAATGGCGGGGGTGCTGGGAGGCAGGCAATTTAGCCAAAGTTGCCGTAATACGGAATCATCCAACTTCGTGTAACCCACAAGAGAAAGCATGTGTCGCAGAAGTTGTGACTGAATTCTGTCCCCGAGCTCTACCCCGACGAGCAATTGTTTTAACCTCGCCTCCTCAGAAGCCATAGTACGTTTAAGAACAGCGGCTTTGAGGGTGTCGTAGGGCGAATGTACTGGCATCAGGTCAAGAATGTCTAAAACTTCTTTCGCAATATACGACGGTAGCTGAGATTGCACGAAGGAAAACATGGTTTCTTGTTTAGTAATGCGTCTAAAACGGAACATTCCTTCGAGCTGAATGAACCAAATGTGTGGGTTAGCTGAGTCAAAAGCTGGAGTGTTGCCTGCGATAACGTTCAATTGCGATTCGTCAGGTTCAGACGACATTATAGCAAAATTGAAAAATTAACGAGCGTTATGAGCTAAAAATGGAATGTGGTGATCGTGCTCACCAATTATGTAGTGGATAAATGCAAAAATATAACAGGAAAATGTTATAGTAAATATAAATATGGAACGAACTCACGATAAGTGAAAATTCAATGTCCAATGCAAATATCAACACACAAGAGTATTACAGCTCCAAACTCCGGTGTATCGCGTTGATCAGCAATTAGAATTGGCGAAGCTGAAGAAAGTGGCGAAAGTCAACTTTGCTGTAAACCGTCGTGATTCGCAAACACGCAATAACAGAGAAACACGAAAATCAAGCAGAAGAGGAACGCGCGCGAAAAAAGTATATTCGGAAATAATGGTTGATTAAAACAAACATTGATGTGAATGGAAGTACAATTGGAAAGAAATTGAAATTACAAGTTGCTACACACACCATTTTTGCTGATGACAAAATATTTTGGTTGTCTGGAAATTACCTCGAATTGTCCAGTGCACAGAGTTTGGATGGGATTGCGAACTTCGTAGATTCTGACAAAAACGAGAGCACATGTTTCAGATCACATTGGACATCGTCGAAATGAGAGTCTGGCATGTAAAAAGAATAAATGTCAGCGGTTGACGTAATTTGGGACGTTGACGTCAACAGGTACATGTCGAAATAAACAGCCTAGTGATATAAATACAAATCTTACCCATGAGACAAAGCTGGAATCTCGAATAGAGATTTTAGAAAAATGTTATCGAAAACTCGAGGAAACACTTAAACTACGTTCAGTTGATACAATTGTCAACACAATTCTACACAAAATAGATGTTGCTCAAGGCAATAAAAAGCATGAGAAAACGACACCAAAATGCGCACCCTTGACTGAGTGTTATGAGTGCTGTTCCGGATGCAACAAAGATGGTCCCATTGAACCCTGCTTCCCGTGGTCATCATCGAATAAAATTGCAAACACTATAGCCAAGACTCCTCAACGTCTAGTTGCATCACACACTAACAGCCCAACATTTGCCCATATGGTGACTAAAGCAGGTAAGTGTTTGACGGGAGCACAGACGCCTACACTTCAGGCGAAAGAGGAAGTTCTGAGCAAAACCGTCTCACATCATATGGATCCAATATACTATATTAAACACGAAAATAATTTAAGCGTAATCTGCACCAATATTATTGAGTCAGAAATCACGCTCTTTCATGCAAGGCAAAAACATGACCTTGAGAATTGGTCAGATATTTGCAATCGAATTGGCTTAGATGGTATACACCCGGTATCGGTAACTCAGCTCGCTCGTCACCCGAAGTTCCCGAACCGAGACAAACCACGTTTGCTTGAGATCACTTTTGCCAACGAAAGGGACATGGAAAATGTCCTACTTAATTCGTATTTGCTCCAAACACAAAGTGACACACACCAACGTATATATGCTGACGTACCTTGGGGGGAAAGGCAATAAAACACCCAATGGTCGGGATAAAGCAGCATCAAGGAGTATTATTCTGCTCGACGTTCCTGAAAATATAGGGGCCACAACGGTTTACGAAAGAAAAGAGCACGATCGTAATCACTGGTCATTTATTGCCGAGACTATGGGCTCTTTAAATTCTGTAGTCGTTGACACATACCGAATACCTTGCACGCCAAACTATCAAGAAAAAATGATCAAATCCACTTAAAATTACATTTTTGTCAAGTAGTATGGCAGATGCTGTCCGATCCGAACTAAAATTATACAGAAAGAGATTACCCGATAACGTTAGATTGTGCAATCCCAAAGTTGTTGAAGTCAAATTGCAGCCTTCCATTGCAAAAACATCCGAGTCTGACTCAAATTCGCCAGTGAAAATATCTCAACTTGCATAGAAGAACGACAACAGTCTGACGTCGACAGCGTCGGACCAATAAATACTGTTACTGACTCATTGTTACATGCTAAAAGCTTAATAAAGTGTTTCTATACGAAAGCCCAAAGTTTGTTTAATAAATTGGCTGAACTAACTGAGCTGTGCAAACGATACTCACCAGACCTCGTCGCTGTGACTGAAACCTGGTTTCAATCTTGTATGAATGAAAGGGAACTCTCGATCCCAAACATGATATTATTACGGAACGATCGTCCACGAAAAGGTGGTGGTGTGGCTTTATACTTTCATGAACGTCTTCAGTGCATGAAGATTCACGATCCCAACCTCGAATCAGAAAATACCTTCTGGTGTAGCCTTACACAGGAGTCACAGGACGACTGCATCATTGGTATAATATATCGCCATCCATCTTCGACGGATGCTCAAAACGACAGGGTATTAGAGGCTCTAAAATATGCTAGAGAGATGCGAAGTTTCCAATTAATGGTCATGGGGGACTTCAACCTTCCTCATCTTTTTAACAGATCAGATCATCCTCTACACACAACTGATCATAAATTCCGTGAGCTGATCGACATAAATCCACTGCATAACCATGTGTTCGACATTAATCACAAAAGAGGATCAGAGTTACCGTCCGTTTTAGATTTAATCCTTAATTTCAAAGCAACAGCATTCGAAGGTGTTGACTACATTGCCCCTCTCGGTCGAAGTGATCATCTTGTGTTAGGTTTTAAATATGTATGCAGCGCTAGACGAGTATGTGAGTCCGCAAAACTATTCAGAATGATCGACTACGTGAGTTTACGTGACGCGCTTGGGTTAGTAATTTGGCGAGTGCTTGATTATCACAACACGGAAACACATTGCACCGCAATCACAAAAAGACTTCAGTCAAACATTTATCAAAAATCGCGATTTGGTAATGAACGAAGGTTGAACGACTTTTGCCTAAAGCTCCGTAGTCGCACGAAAAAATGGATCGAGCAAAGGAACTCTGCTTGGTTTCAACACAGAAATACCAAGACTGATGCGTCGTGGCAACAATTTTGCGGAATTCGCAACAAAGTAAACACTCTCATCAAAGAAGACAAGCAAAATTGCCATCGCTTTCTATCTTGGAAAATGGAAGGAAATCATAAATGGCTTTATCGGATTGTCAATGCTCGATCGAGCGTGAAGCCAGGGGTGTTTCCTGTTCTTACTGACGATGGCTTAACAGTCTCAGCAAAGGAAACAGCCTCTGCATCCGCTCAATTTTATGCTGAAGTATTTAGTTCGTTAGCGATTTGATCGACTGAAGAATTACCGCTATCAACAGTGACGCAAAAGCTAACTGAGATCAAGATAAATCCCGTGATTATACAACGACATTTGTGTCGAATGAACCCTAGGAAATCTCCTGGAGCGGATGGGATCACTCCGACTATACTAAAATCATGTGACCACCAGCTGTCTGAACCTTTGTGTGAATTGTTTAAACATTCTCTAATTGAATGAGTGGTGCCAACAGAGTGGAAGACAGGGGCAATTTCACCTATCTACAAAGGCGGTAGACGTTCAGATCCGGCAAACTACCGTCCCGTCACCCTACTCCCTGTGATATCCAAAGTTCTAGAGCGTATAGTGAAAGAAAATATAGTTCATCACGTGGAATCACAAAATATGCTATCTGTAGCGCAGCATGGTTTTCGTAAATCTCGCTCACGCTTGACAAACCTGTTGACGGTTTTAAATGACTGGACCCAAGCGGTTGACGAAGGAGCTAGCATCCACGCTTGTTATCTGGACATGTCTAAAGCTTTCGACCGAGTTGATCATATTCGATTAATACAAAAGCTGAAGCAGATGGCTATCAGCGGACAGCTACTCATATGGCTTGAAAGTTACCTCAGTGGGCGTGAGGTGATCGTTTGAATCAACGAGGTACTATCACAGGCTATTGATGCTTCTAATGGCTTACCGCAAGGTTCAGTCCTCGGGCCAGTACTTTTCTTGGCTTATATCAACGACCTACCAGAGACGCTCGCATGCAAGGTGATTCTTTTTGCTGATGACATTAAACTTTGGACCCGGATAAAAACAATTGCGGACTGTGTACAGCTGCAACGTGATCTAGATGCTCTACACGAATGGTCGGTACGGAATAATTTGCCATTCAATATCCAAAAATGCAAGGTGTTGCAAATTGGTAAGCCATTCCAGTACCAATATCACTTTGGGCAGATGATTTTGAGCTGGACCGAATCGGAAAGGGATCTTGGAGTCTGGGTATGCGGCAGCCTGAAGAACAGCCTGCATTGTGAGGTTATCTACAAGCTTGCCTCCAAGCTTCTAGGTATGCTGCGACGGATTTTCAGAACCTTCTCGCCTGGAACGTTGCCCACCATCATGAACGCCTATATAATTCCAACCATGGAACATGCATCACAAGCTTGGACTCCGTGGTTGAAACAGGATATAATATTGCTTGACAAAATATACCATCGCGCAACCAAACTCGTAAGAGGTTTCCAGAAACTAACGTACGAGGAACGATTGCAAAAACTGAGGCTCCCCACTCCCCTTCAAAGAAGCCTTCAAAGCGATGTGATACTAACATATAAAATATTAAATACCCCACATCATCCCTTAAAACATTCATTCGAATACCGTGAGTCATGTCATACACGCAGCCACTCAGCGACACTGCAAATTTCCCACTCCCGTATCAGCTGTCACCGATATTTTTATTATGTACGTGTCTGTTTCCTTCGGAATTGCCTCCCCGAAACTCTTGTCATTTCTCTTAGCATCGGGACGTTTATTTGAAATTTGGATACTTATTTGTTGCATAACGATTTGACGACACCTGCATATTGACTCATGGTAACTATACAACTTGACTATACTTGACATTACATGTTTATTTTATACCTATTTCCTGAACGTATATTAACTATGATATGGTAATTGTGAAGCTATGTGCTTTTTGTGACCATAAATTCTTGAATCTTGAATCTTGAATTTTAAGGAACCAATAAGTTCACCAAGAAGGCGAACTGTTGTGTCATATACCAATTCTGCTGTTAAATACACAAAAATCTTCTTTTATAGAGGAAAGAATACCGAGAAGAATAAAAGGTAAGTGTTGTGACCAGTGCTCTCTGTCCGTGTGATATTGAGGCAACTTTTGGTTGACGAGGAAATCTCTCCACTATGACCTTAGTCTAAGGGTGAAACGCAAAAGCCTGACTGTGGTACTCCAAAAAGACGCATTAGGACCAGTAAATTCAATACTCAAATAAAGCAACATGGAAATGTTGCTGGCCTACCCCACTGGATCAAGTTATTCAGGAAATCAACGTTTAGCGTGAGCAGTTTGGAGCATTGCACGGCATTTCTTTCTCTTCTTCAAAAACCAAAAACCGAAATGTACTCATTTTTTAACGGAGTGGAGCCTTTCACTAGGGACCCAAAAGGTCGAAGTGATTTTGATCGCAGATGTATCAGCGGTCTTATCCGGGTGGTAGGTCTGAGGCCTTTTATTCCCACGGTGCGAGTTAACTGTGTATTGCGATGGAAGATATATAACCACCCAAGGCCAATCCTGATAGCATTCAAATACCAGTCGGATCGGGATGCGTTACTGTCTAGGGATAAATAAATCGCCAAAACATCTCTAGACAAGCTTTTGGTTAAGCCGGACAAACCTCCGTCTTGGAATAAACAAAGCTCTTTCGCTTCAAATAGGAGAAACCTAGCTTCAAGGAGATCTGCTATCCTCAAGCTTGATGCAAATCTAAGCGCTAGTAAATCCGTGACGATCATAGCGAACATCACAATTCCACGAATCTTTCTGTCAGGATTAGACGACGTTGACAGGCTTATAGCAAATGAAGGTAAGAGACAAGTGGAGGTCTCCAGTAGTTGCTCTTCTTCGATGGTTACGGCCTCAATCCTCAAGCAACGGTTCGTAACATCCATACATGTGTCTGTAGAACCGGATACTCCTGCTTTAAGTAGCACGCCAAAAACTTGCACCTCCCTTGAGTGCTTCGACCAAGGGCCAACCTGGATTAGTTTCAGAAGCACATATAACTAGCGCCCTAGTGCTGTACCCTAATGTGTGCAGACTAAGGAATAAGTGGGCTGCCCTCTCTCTGCGTGTGGCTGAGTTACAGCCCGGGGTTACTGCGCTTTCTGAGACCAGACTGTCAGCGCTCGATTTTATGCCAATAAACATCCGCGAGTAGTATCTCGTCATCCGATGCGACAGACCTGGCAATAGAAGAGGCGGTTGCATTGCACTCCTCCTAGAGTATGGCTCGAGCAGTACGGGCACGGGTATATCCCTAACCAGTGAAAATGTCCAAGTTGTTACGAGTATCCTGACTTGCTACAAGTCAGCTCTTTCAATTGCTTTTGTCTACGTCACACTTAATGCAACCCAGCAGGAGATTACACAGCTGATTGAGACGCTCGACGGGTTGTTTCAATGAGCTCCCAGCGTACTCATCTTATGTGATTTCAACCTTCTAGACATAAATTGGGCCATCCCTGTAGGTTTAGTCACCAAGCAATCTGAAACATATCTCGAATATCTCCATGATCCTGCGTTGCATCAGCATGTGAGTGATCCTACGAGGTTCCGAAATGGATGCACTCCATACTCTCGACCTAGTATTTTCGTCCCAGCCCGAAGCTGTTAGACTATTAGAATACCTACTACCGCTCGGCGAAAGCGATCATGTAATGATAAGCTTCGAAGCGGTCCTGCGTTTTCATAAACATATTGCTCGCCTTAGACGCAATTTTAGGCTTGAAGACTGGCATTTTCTTCAACAGACTTCAAAATCTTCCTTCCAGTTCTCTAACGATTTCAATGTAATTGAAAACTGGGATAGAATTTGTAAGTATCTAAAAGAGTTGCAAGACAAGCACGCTCCGCTGCAAGTTGTGAAAAAGCTTTAAAGACCGCCCTGGTGGACTTCTCTAGTTCATCGGTCTCCCCGTAAACGAGATCGTTCATAGCGACAATATAAGCTATATCCCATTTCTGGTTATTGGATCAGATACAAAACCGCGCGGATCGCTTGTATTGAAATAAAGCGTTTGCTCAAACAGCAGTTTGAGTTATCTTTAGCGAGGGCTGCTAAATCAAATCCGAGAAGATTTTAGAGCTACGCTCAATGAAAAGGAAAAACCAAGGAAAGCATTAAAGATTTTGAATTTGGAGGACCGAAAAGTAGCCGATACCTACCTATCTAAGGCAACGGCCTTCTCCAGGTTTTTCAGCGGCGTTTAGAGACGAAATAATGTGTTTACTGCTCCGTCTAGCTTGTTTAATCTACAACCTGGTTCTCCTGCACTAGATGAGTTGTCCTTCATTGAATCCAAGGTGTATGAGGCACTTGTCCATCTTCGCGTCAACAAAGCTGAGGTACCAGATGGTATCCACTCTATTGTGCTAAAGAATCTCGCCTCTGTGCTTACAAAACCTCTATGCAAGCTCTTCAATTCATACTTAAACCTGGGAGTGGTTTCTAGTAAGTGGAAAGAAGCCATAATCGTACCAATACACAAGCGTGGTTGCAGGTCAACTCTTGGTAACTATAGACATGTTAGCCTGACTAGCATCGTCTCGAAAGTATTTGATAAACTGCTGCTTGAAAAAATCTGTCAGCATCTTTGTCAGCATTCTCTACTGAGTGTAACTCAACAGGGATTTTGAACGGGTAGATCTGACTAACCTTCTTAGTTTTCTCAAGACTGACACTAGAAGGATGGTTAAGGGGAGCCTGCCGATGCCCTCTACCTAAACTTCAGCAAGGCTTTCGATTTTGTAAATCACTGCCTTCTAGAAATTAAGCTAGCATACGGGATAGTCTACTTTCTTGGATAAAGGCCTTCCTTACAAGTAGGAAATTCAGAGTTAGGGTAGGATCTACGCTGTCGAATCATACCGACGTGATCAGTGGTGTAGCCCAAGGGTTCGTACTCGTTCCTCTTCTATTCCTGATTTTCATCGATGACTTGTCGTCTGTTTTGAACTGTTCATGCTTCATTTTTGCGAATGATGAGAAATCCATCTGATCAAGGGAAGGAGGTACTTGGTGCACGACCCTGAACTTGTCATAAACAAGTCATACAGTGGGACCTCCCACTGGAGCGAACTCTTGTCAGCTCTGGTTGATAAGATTTCAGTCCAGGAGTCGGGAAATTCTCTCACTGTCAACGCCACTCAGCGTGTTTAGGATTTGTAAGTACTGGTTAGGGCTTACTTTAGAGGGAGGAAAAACATGGCGCTGCGGTTCTGCGTGCACGCAAGGTTCTTTTTTGGCTGAAATCAGTGCTATCGAGCAGAAGACCCGATGTATTCATGCCACTTTACAAGGCATTAGTTCCGCTGCATAACGAATATTGTGTTTAGGCGTGGTGTCCTTACTACAAAAAGGACATTTTTCGACGCGAGAGCGAACAGCGCCTCGCAACACTCAAGATTGAGTGTCAGCGAAGGAACCCGTACGCTGCGCGCGTGATGTCTCTCAATCTTTTCTCCCTTAGGCGCCGTCGTTTAAGAGGTGACTTGATTGAAGCCTTTGAGGACTTTGAGGGTTTGAGTGGAAAGTCAATGAACGACTTCTTTACCTTAATTCCAGAGATTAGCACCCAGGGCCATTCACTTAAAATTGCTACGAAAGGATGTCGGCTAGTCTCCAGGATACACTTTTTCAGCCTCAGAGTTGTAAACTTCTGGAACATACTTCTACAAGAGCTTGTATTCTGCAGTACCCTTCTCAAGTTTTGAGCAGTGTTTAGACCGCAACTTGGATAAGTTTTTCTTGAATACTCTCCCTAATTACTATGCAGGCTTAGGTATGTTCACCATTTAGCGTTATCCAGTAAATCAAGTGAAGGATAGAGTTATGTTTTTCTATTATACACAATTCTACTTCTGCTGACCTCTTACCGTGCTGGTGAAGAGAAACTGCTTTTTCTTTTCCGGCATTGGTTATAATGCGGTGCTCCATAAATACAACCCGTGTAATCTCTTGGCGTCGCGATCGTCGATTATACCCGAATCACAATAAGATTAAACGCTTTGGTAGTGGTGGTTGGATCTCTGCAGCTTTCTACCGAGGAAATTCTGGACGATCGGTTGGTTCGTTAGCCACATACTCTCATGTGCAACTGAACTGAACTGAAAAAATAAAGCGCGGGAAATTCAAAGTATAATATTTGACATTGATCAATAGTCAATAGTCAATAGTATATTGTGGTAAAAAAAGCGACAAGCTTAAAAGAAAACCACAGGATGTTGTACACATGGATTCGAAAGTTCAGGGTTAAGGTCCGAATGAAGAAAAACGTTGATACTGTAAGGGATGGGGATGCGAGCACCACAAAACTTTGGTTGATACTTCCAGTT
>JACCGJ010007052.1:0-17908 GCA_013407085.1 Atriophallophorus winterbourni | reverse complement strand
TCATCACCAGTACGGTGAGAGGTCATCGAAAGTAGAGTTGTGTATTAAAAAACAAACAGAACTCTAGCATTTACTTTCATACCAGACAACGCTAAAAATGGTGAACTGCCTAATCTTGCATAGAAATTGAGGGGGAGAATTCAGAAAAAGCTTATTCCAGATGCGGTCCCAACCGTTCTTAAAACTGACAACAGAACAGCAGGATATAAGTTCTTCTGGAAGCCGGTTCCAGAAATTTACCGCCCTGAGGCTGAAAAATTTTTTTGGGAGTCTAGTCTACATCGTTCCTTAGCAAGTTTGAGTGAATGTCTGCGGGTGCCAAGCTCTGGACTTAAGGCAAAGAAGTCATTCTTGATAACCCCACTTAACTTCTTCAATTAAGTCACCTCTCAAACGACGGCGCGTAAGTAAGAATAGATCTAGGGACTTCAGGCATGCAGTGTAAGATTAACCTCGGTGACCCTCAATCACGCGATTTGCGAGACGCTGTACGCTTTTGAGTCAAACGATGTCCTTTTTGTAGTAAGGGCAGCACGCCTGGACACAATATTCTAAATGCATCCGAACCAATGCCTTGTAGAGGGGCAGGAACACATCGGGTCTTCTGCTGGATAACACGGATCTCAGCAGAAAGAGCACTTTGCGAGCACGTTGAGCTGCAGCGGCGCATTGGTCCTCTCATTTGAAGTCAGTCATAACTAGAAGTTTCAAATACTTAGCAGGCTGTGTGGCGCTAACATGAGGGAATTGCCCGACACCTGAACTGAAATCTTATCAACCAGTGCTGATAAGAGTTTTTCTCTTATTAAGGTTCAGTGGGAGGTCTTACTGGTATGACCAGTTTATGACCAGTTCAAGGTCGTGCAAGAAGGTATCTTCATCCGAAAATCCGATGAATTTGACATCATCCACGAAAATGAAGCATGGAACTTCAAAGCAGACGAAAAGTCATTGATGAAAATCCCTAATAGAAGAGGAGCGACTACCGACCCTTGGGGTACACCACTGATCACGTCGGTTTGATTCGACAGCGTATCACCTACCCTAACACAGAATGTCCTCCCTGTAAAGAAAGCCTCTATGCAAGGATTCAAGGATTCAATGATTTATGGTTTAAAAATTAATACTTAACAACACCACAGGATTACCGTGTGAATAAAAACATGAAAAATACAATAGTAATAAAGCAATAGTGAATATCAAATGTAAGGCTCACGATTTAATATTCACTATTACTGGCCTAATCTCTAAAAGGCGGTGATTTACGGATTTAAAAGCCTTCATGAATTCTAGGTAGAGGGCATCGACAGGTTTCCCGTCATCCATCCTTTTAGTAGCAGTATTGAAAAAACTAAGAAGGTTAGTCAGGCAGGATCTACCATTAAGAAATCCATGTTGACTTACACTCAACAGAGAATGCAGACAAAGATGCTGACAGATTTTGTCACGCAGCAGTTTTTCAAATGCTTTCGAGACGATGCTAGTCAAGCTGACGGGTCTATAGTTACCAAGACTTGACCTGCAACCACCCTTGTGTATTGGTAAGATTATAGCTTCGTTCCACTCACTAGGAACCACTCCCAGGTTCAAGCATGAATTGAAGAGCTTGCATAAAGGTTCTGTAAGCATTGGGGCGAGATTCTTTAACATAATCAAGTGGATATTATCCAGTCCCTCAGCGTTGTTGACGCGAACGTGGGTAAGTCGCTTAGACAGGTCGCTATGAGCTACTTTTGCGTCCTTCAGTGTCAAGTCTTCGATGCTGTCCCAAGTTTCAACTTTTGATTGAGCGTAACTATAAATCGCTTGAGCAAATGCATCCTAAGAACATTGTTGTTTACAAGGTGACGACTTTAATTCGCGAAGAAGAGCAATATCACCTTTGGATTCTGATAGACCAGGTGGAAAGTCATCCTAAGATACTCTACATGATCATGATCAACACGACTAAGATTAAGCCATAAGATTTTTCTATTCAGACAGCAGACGGATTATCAAATAATGCAGAGGGAACAGCCGATGTCCAAGCAAAATTTTATGTGCAAGTCTTTTGTCCAAAGGATATGTGCCTGCCAACACCTTCAACACGTTCAATAGAGGTGGAAATATTAATTGATGTCAACCTGTTTTTTTCGACGTAGTTCATTCCGCAATTTCTGCATGCAATCTCGTAGATGATATATGACTTTTCTTCTATTGCTACTTGGTCTTTTGTTTTGTTGAAGTGGTTGCGGGTTCATGCGCGATGTCCATTCAAAGTGACCGGAGTACCCGAGTTGCAATTTCGGAGATATGTTGAATATACGGCAGAGTGCGTCGGGTTCTGTTTTCTCCTGGGTTCACTTGTTGTGGTCGGTTGAACCTGTTGCGTAGTATGAAGCTTCTTGTATATTCATTTTTCTGGAAAACATGGAACAGATATTTTTCAGCTTTTCTTCTCAGTTTATCAGTGCAGTAATGGGTTGCCGCTCTTCTGACGCAACTGCGTTTGTGAATGTTCGGATGCTTGCAGTATTCGATCTGTGTGATTTTTTCCGGTAGACGCAGTTCTCTAACGTTCCTTTGCTTGTCCGTTTCACTTAAACGTTCAGTTTCCTTTGTAAATTGGATTCAAGTAAATACACAATTGAGCAGTCAAAGTTATTCAACCATTTTTATTCTTTTCATAATCACGAAGGTGTCGTCCACGTAGCAGATTCATAATTTTGGTCGAATTATTGGCAGGGCAATTCATTCTAAATTTTGAATAACTACCTCAGCGACTAACGTGGAAATCGATGCCAGAGCGTTTACCCAGGCTAAACGTTAAAAAATCTCCAGGTGAAGACAGATTAACGCCGGCTATTCTGGAATCATGTAAGCCGGAGCGTTGCGGTTCACTATGAGATTTATTTAAACACATACTAAATACGGTAATCATACCAACTAACTTAAAAACCAGAGTTATTACATCATTCGACAAAAAAGCCTCGTTTGTATTATAAAAATTACTGCACTGTGATGCTTCTTTCAATGGTTTCTGAAGTATTGTAGCGCTTGGTGTGTGAAAGTGTTATCAGAAACCACAATAGACATGAATTACATTCTCAGACACAACATGAAATGTAGGAAATATAATCAAGCTTTTCTAAATTACTAACGACTTTTTAGCAATTTGGTACAGGCTAATGTCAGTTACTTAGATATATTTAATGCTTCCGAAAGAGTTGATCACTGCTAACTACTCTAGAAGCTGCAGTATTTATGTCACACAAATTTCAGTACTCGGTCCAATACTGCTCCTAATATTTCTAAATGATGTGCCGAAATTGGGACGATGGAAACTTGTTCATTTTACCGAGAAAGTAAAATTGGGACGAATGTTAACTCTTCAATGGATTGCCTAGTTCTACAAACAGACTGCAAAAGACTGCACCAATGAACAATTCTAATCAAGTTTCCATTCAACATCTGCAAGTATAATGTGTTGCACTTTGGTAAATCCTTTGCGTTCGACCTTAAACGCAGGCACATCCAAACTGAACTAATCTTAACGTACGGAATAATCAATTAGGGGTTTCACAAATTCGGACAATTCTTTACAATTGGTTTAAATATCCGCACCTGCAGTCACAAACCGACCCTTCAAATCACACATTCCCGATTAAACTGTCTCCACAATTTTTACACAGTTCGTGTATACGATGTGTGGAACAGCTAACCGCCAGGAATTTTTTCGTCATCAAACTAAATGAATTTCGAACAAATGATCTTTGATTCCTTCTTAGACCATAAATTTGGAGAAACATATTACCCAAACATATATTTCCAGTTTAAATTTCCTCCGTCCATGTCACCATTGAAATTACTGTGATGAACATAGACGCTAACACTAAAGTAACGATTTGTTCAACATTTATACGTAAAGCTTACGGTATTTTACAGCTGTGTGCTTTTTTCGCCATATGTCTTGAATCTTCCCACGAATAGGAGAACTCATTTATCAGCGTACTCATATTAGGTGATTTCAACCTTCCAGACATCAAGCAATCCGAAATGTTTCTCGAAAGGCTTCATGATCATGCATTACATCAGCATGTGAGTGATCCTACGAGGTTTCGTCATGGACGTAGTCCATCCATTCTCGACCTGGTATTGTCGTCCTAGCCCGAAGACGTTAGACTTTTAAAATACCTACCACCGCTCGGCAAAAGCGATCGCGTAATGATAAGCTTCGAAGCGGTACTGCGTTTTCACAAACCTATTGATCGCCCTAGACGCAATTTTAGCCTTGTAGACTGGGATTTTGTCGTACAGACTTCAAAATCTTTCTTTCAGTTCTCTAACGATTTTAATGTAAGTGAAAACTGGAATAGAATTTGTAAGTATCTAAAGAAGTTGCAAGACAAGCACGCTCTACTGCAAGTCGTGAAAAAGCATTATAGGCCTCCCTGGTGGTCTCCTGGAGTTCGTCGGTCGACCAGTAAACGAGATCGTTTATGGCGGCAATATAAGCTCTCTCACTTCTGGTTCTTGGGTTTGATACAAAACCGATCGGAACGCTTGTGTTAAAATACAGTGTTTGCTCAAACTAGAGTTTGAGTTATCCTTAGATACGGATGCTAAATCCAAACCCAAAAGATTTTATAGCTACGCTCAATCGAAAGGAAAAACCAGGGAAAGCATTGGAGATTTAAATCTGGAGGACGGAAAAGTAGCCGATACCAACCTGTCTAAGGCGACTGTCTTCTCAGAATTCTTCAGTGGCATTCAGAGACGTGATGATTTTTTAAATGCCTTATCTAGCTCGTTCAATCTACTACCTCATGCTCATGCACTAGACGAGTTGTCTTTCATGGAATCCGAGGTGTATGAAGCACTTATCCATGTTCGCATCAACAAAGCTGAGGGACCGGATAGTATCCACTTGATTATGGTAAAGAATCTCGCCCCAGTGCCTACAGAACCTTTATGCAAGCTCTTTAATTCATTCTTGAACCTGGGAGTGGTTCCTAGTGAGTGGAACGAAGCCATAATCGTACAAATACACAAGGGTGGTTGCAGGTCAACTCTTGGTAACTATAGACCCGTCAGCCTAACTAGCATCGTCTCGAAAGCATTTGAAAAACTGCTGCGTGACAAAATCTGTCAGCATCTTTGTCTGCATTCTCTGTCGAGTGTAAGTCAACATAGATTTCTTAATGGCAGTTCCTACCTTACTAACCTTCTTAGTTTTTTCAATACTGCTACTAAAAGGATGGATGACGGGAAACCTGTCGAATTTCTCTACCTAGACTTCATGAAGGATTTGATTCCATAAATCACCGCCTTTCAGAGATCAAGCCAGCAGCAAAAGGAATACGGGGTAATCTACTTGCTTGAAGAAAGGCCTTATTTACAGGTAGGACATTCTGAGTTAGGGTAGGAGATACGCTGTCGAACCTAACCCGACGTGATCAATGGGGTATCCCAAGGGTTGGTAAAAAGCGATGAAGACTATACTCCAGGAAAAATGTTTCAGCCTCAGTGTGGAAAATTTTTGAAACCGACTTACAGAAGAACTCATATCCGGCAGTTCAGACGCGAGGTATGAGAATGGTTTGGACCGCATCTGACTTAAGGTATTTCCTGATAACGATTAGGTACTTCACCGATTTCAGTGTTATCTGGCAAATTGAAGAAATGCTAGAGATCGGTTATTTTGATACAAAGCTTTTCTCTAGCTGACCTCTCACCGTACTGATGAAGAGTATTTGCTTTTAATTCTTCCAGCATCATTGATAACTAGGTGCTTCTTAAATACAACCGGGATATTATCTCGGCGTTTTCACAGTGGTGGTTACTTCTCTACAGTTTTCACCGAAAGTCATTCTATGCG
Organism: Atriophallophorus winterbourni; assembly: GCA_013407085.1. Classification (NCBI taxonomy): domain Eukaryota; kingdom Metazoa; phylum Platyhelminthes; class Trematoda; order Plagiorchiida; family Microphallidae; genus Atriophallophorus; species Atriophallophorus winterbourni. Next base: position 12,051 of record JACCGJ010007052.1, on the reverse strand, counting down.
ATTGATTGGCCACCTACTGTTTTTGTGTGCAACTGAACTGAACTGAACAGAAGAGCAAATCATGCGTCCAGAATTACTTTGGAATAATGCGATTGAGAAATCGGAAAAATTAACAGCAAACGATTTCCACTAAAATATCTTTAAGCCTTGTATATTACATTTTTTCTTCTTTTTAAACGCACTACATATGGAATCCTGCTGTTAGTAAAAGCTTTTCCTTTTTTGATACTGCAATGTGTGATGGAAAATCTCATCTCAATTATCTAGCACGTTTAGTTGATGTATCTTGCGAGTATTACTGTAGATGCCAACTTTTTTATCGTTTCGGAATAGAAGTCTATACACTACATACTTCAATATCATTACGTAACCATATGATTGTCAACTTGCCTTGGACGTGTTTAAACGGATAAAAATTAAGGTTGCACCGGCATAGATTACCGCTACTTTCAAAGTTTTTGCGCTCGCCGGCTTATTATTCTCCGGGCAAGCCATATTTGCAGGCGGTCCGATGTTCTGCTGTAGGAGTGAAGAGTACATCGAGCAAAACAGAATTAACAAAGAAATTGAAAAGCAGCTCAAAAGAGATAAAAAAGATGCTCGTAGGGAATTCAAGTTGCTCCTACTTGGTGAGAAATGTGTGGTTAATTTCATTATTGATCTGTTAAATACTGTTACTTCATGCCAACCAAATGCTTAAAATAATAACATTAAATTTCTGCATTACTGTTCAAGTAATACGCCGTCTGATTTGTCAAAAGTTTTGGTGCGTCTGAATTATTTAACGAGCGATTATTCCTATTGATTATGACGACGTATTTGATGCTCACACAATTTTATACTTTCATGAACTACGGTTCTCCCCGCTTTTTCTCCTATATAGACGATGGCGGGTTTACCCCATGCAAGCCACATTTTGTTATCTTCACAGACAGACGAACCGACATTCAGAACGGTTTTCATTTAGCAGTTAATATCATTTCGAGAACAGGTTGTAGTTATTTGTCAATTGTATTTTTGAGCGGCTCTTCCGTTCTAGCATAATATATTGTTCCGGCAAAGCTGTTGAATTATAAAACATCGCATATGATTTAAATAATTAAGTTTTCAAAAATAATTTTCACCAATCTTATTGATACACGACAGGGTCAAGCCCTTGTGAGCCGCATCTCTTTCCATCGCCAACATAATCCAGGAAAACCCCAGTTGAAGAAATCCTGTCCAGTGTTGTACGGCTTCCCAGTGATTACCGGCAGTACATTACCCACTAGCTGCTTGAACTCGTTTTCTGATCTTGGTGCAATGACCTCTTCCGGAAGCGCATTCCACGAGTTAACGATTCTTACTGAGAATGTGAATATTTGTCTTTGTCGTAGTGTCTTTTGCTTCTGGAGCTTGAGAGCTTGGCTATGGGTTCTTGAGTCCGCCACGACAGGGAAAAACCAGCGCAGTTCGTCACCATATGGTCTCAGTAATATTGGACGAGTTAGCAGCAAGTTGTAGCGTACACGCCGAATACTGAACGACATACGGTTGATGCGATAATCTATCTCCACATAAAGAATCGATTTTAATCCTTGTACTCGTTTCGTCACCCGCCGTTGCATTTTCTTCAACTGATCACGTTCTCCTTGTGCTTTCATACATACACGCGAAGTTTGCTGAGTAACCATATTCCAAAAATAGTCTCACGTATGTGGAATAAAGAATGAGAAACATTTGTGGTGTAATCGCCGAGAACGACCGACTAATAGCCCACCATGTGTGGTTTGCGGCAGCGGCATTTCTGTTCCTATCCTCGGATTTATACGACCGTGTCACAATTGTACCAAGGTCACGTTCAATATCAACCCATTTCAGTTGACGATCCCCGAGAAAGTACGTACCTTCAGGCGTGCTTGACCCCAACAGCATCACTGTTAATTTCTGTCGATTTTTATGAAGCTGCCACATTATCGCCCAATCAAACAGTTTGTTCAATTCGTTTTGGAAAACTGTACTGTCACCGAAAGAGCTTACGGTACACCAAACTTTAAGATCATCCGCAAAAAATAGACAGCAGATTTATTGATTCTGTGAGGTCATTGACATACTTTGAAAATTAACGTGCCGAGAACAGAACCCTGCGGAATACCGGAAGTTATAGGTGTAGTCGGCGACTTAGCTCCGTTAACCTCGACCCATGTATAAGGGTCAGTAAGGAAGTCTTCAATCCAAATTAGAACAGGTCCCTTTAAAACAAGGGCACGGAGCTTGAGCAATAGACCACTTGTATATGATTGACGAGAATACACATAAGGTTAGGCAAATTGACCACTGATTGTGATCTTGCTTATGTGACATAACACCCCCGGCTTATTATAGGCTAATCAGCTGCATGCTGAAAGACGCTGGAGTTTCACTACCATCTTTATTCTCTATTTCTTATATCTGTCTAGGCCTGGGCAACCTGACAGTAATATCGCCTATGTGCAGTCTCTGACTGTGTGGCACTTTGCCTGGATCAGGCTTGTGCTTTCATACCATACCAATAGACCACTATCCCCGTGTGATACTAATACTGGCGATTATCGAACTTCGTCCGAAAGTTTACTGAGTCCATGCAAGCGTGAAATTCAAAATAATTTGAACGATTTTAAAGTATGGGCATGGAGACATTTTCGTCTTAATAAATCGAAATATCATTGTTGTAAAAAATAATTCCGAAAAGTATTACCGTAATGTGTAAACTTTTGGCTCTCGTCAAGATGTGCTATCGGACACGACAACTTCGCCAAAATTTAGCATCACGATGGATGCCCGTCAAAAAACCACAATTCTTCATTTTCATTCCATGATATACTTGATGCAATTATGGAGCTATGTGGAAAACTCGCTTCATGTTTTGACATTCTCTTTCTGCCAGATGGCAAGTTTACTGACTTAGATTATACTGACGATCTCGTTTTGAATTTCGACTCATTCACAGATACAAATCCTATGCCTAACGAGTGAAGAAGTATTGCATATGTATCCGGAATGCGTCATACACCTTCCACTTATATTGTCATGTCGCAGAACATCGACTTATCAATGAGCCCAATTACTTTACAACCAGGTGCTTGGGACTCGCAGTTGTATCAATATTTCAACGCGCTAAGTGACGTGTATTTATGTGGCAACTGCAACATTCCTCAATAAACACACTTCTGCTTTAACATGGATTGTCATTAAGACCCAAAGTACAAGTCTACGATGCGATAACTCCTATCTTTTGTTCCGTGGGCGGAAAATTGGGCTTTACGCAATGAGCGCACTCACCACCTCAAAGTATTCGACAACCATTGCGTTGAGGTTATGATGGTCATATAATCGTGTCTCTGTCAGACAGCAAGCATCGATAGACAATGTTTCTAGGCCTACAGGTGGTGAAGATGAAATCGCGTGCTTAGTCAAGGCAAACTGCCCCGCTGTCAGTGACTGCATGTAAGCTAAAATATTGTCAGGTCGTCCACAAAGGCACAAACGGTAAGCGTGATTCCAGGAGTAACACGCTTTTGCTAATTTATCCCGGTGTATGCAGCGAGTTGTCTTAATCTATGGCCGATGCACTGAGGTTAAAATTTTACTGTGATTGTCATGGTAATATATGGCTTGGGATACTGCCAGTCGTCCATGCTTAGATAAAAACGATCAGGACCCTCGGCAAAAGATTTCGACTGAAAAGCCTTGCTCGTTCGTTTGATCTCTATCCATCAACGTTTCTGGTTTTGAGTAGTTCTGTTATTCTTAGATGTACTTCTAAAAGTATTGCTCGATATTTACGGAGGTCCATGAGCCGTCTCATCTCGTTAAAGTTTAGACTCCACGCGACGGAGTAATGCGATCAATTCCTTAATCCTCAACATTTTTGGGTACTTGTATTCAACTTCACGCAACAAACAAATTTGTATTGTATCCCAAAATACATTTTCAATACGTGTTTAATCTAGGTTTAAGGTACTCATGCCTAATGTGCATTTATTAACCCACCAATGTATTTTTGCCTCCTTTTCATATATGTAATGCTGTTGTGTAGTATACTGTTTCGACAATACCTTATATCCTTTTAGTATTCAATTAGCATTTGTTTTGCCGTTGTACTGTTCTATAATACATAATCGGATATCGCTTTTTCTTTTCATGTTCAGGTACCGGCGAATCGGGGAAGAGCACATTTATTAAGCAGATGCGTATCATTCACGGAGCAGGTTATTCCGACGAGGAACGTCGGACATTCATCAAACTTGTTTACCAAAATATTTATATGGCCATGTCTACCATGATTCGCGCGATGGAAACACTCAAAATCTCATACACAAACCCTTCTAATCAAGTCAGTCCATAAAGTCGCCATTTATATTTTGTTCACCGTCACACCTGTCTATCTGCTATTAACAATTTATCGCAAGTTTGTATCATACTTGATTAACGACCCGATCAAAATGTTTTACTTATTTAGACGCCCCACACAACCATTATCACTAGAATTATCTTGACTAGCCTATGCTTTAGAATCTAACGTTGCAGATTTTCCCACTTTCATGACCTATTTTTGTTTCGATGATTATCCCAGTGTCTGGGCTTAATCTTCTTTAGGTTCAATAGCTTTTTAGATCCCACTTATCCCCATCCTTTCAGGTTTTTAACATGTCATAATTTTAGGCAGTAGAACGTGCTCGGTACTTGCTGATGGTGTAATGCTGTTCTTTTTGATGATAATCATCATTAGGAAATTTTGTATGTGATCACATGATCATTAGCTAGATTCCGCTATCGCCGGTGTTTTCTCTCGTTGATGTATTCCACACTTCATTAAACTGGCCAATGATCAGATGTACATTGCATTGCTAAATAGCACATTGAAGTCGTGCTATCCGTAAAGATTGTACTATCTCCCCCTTTTCTGAAGCTGACAGGACCATAGCTTTACATACCGATAGCGTTTTTATTTTCGATGGCACTCAGTCAATGCTATTGACCCTAGTTTTTTTACTATTGCCTCTAACGGGCTTAAAGAATCTACCGTGCAGTCTCTGACTGTACTGCACTTTGCCTGGATCAAGCTTGTGCTTTCATACATCATACATACATACCGTGACTGGGCCGCGAAACCTCATTCAATACGTGTGTCGACGTGTATCCATTTAGTCTTAGTCTTCTACAGGTTTCGTAGCTTTTTACCTCCGCCCCTCCCCTATCTATTGTTGGATTTCATGGTGTACGTTTTGTATGGCAGTTAAATACTCATTATATGCTACATTATGTAGCATTGTCCGTTATGGTGTTCGACCGTATCTTTTCTAAAATATAGATATGACCGAAAGCCAGGTTTTTCCTAATAGGTTTATTTTTCATGCTGTATGCACCAAGCATGTATAACTTTTACTTATGGCGATATCCCTCTATTTCAACCCATAAAATACCGAGCATCCAATGTGATTATGCTTGCTGCACTTTATGGTTACCAAACGTGTTGCCAGCTTTCCGTTGATCTTCCATGTTTGGCTTCTGTGATAAGTATATTCTCGTATTCACTGATGTCGATTAATGATAGCACTGCAGGGTCTTGGGTGGAGAGAAATGTGTTTCTCTTTGGTAAAATGTATGTGTGTATGAAAGCACAAGCCTGATCCAGGCAAAGTGCCGCGCAGTGATAGACTGTACATGGGATAGGATACTGTCAGGTTGCCCAGATACCTCAGTTTGGATGTGCAATCGTACAACAATTTTGTGCAGCACAGATAACACCGTGCTTATTTGATTTGCTACCAGTTGTGAAATACACATGACAACACGTTGCATTGCCGCTGCCACAATCTTTACTTTATCCGTTATGACAAAATTTCCAGTATCTCAGCCCACGTGGCATTTTACCTGGATCCAAAATTTCGAGTTCATACATACTCACCTTACCACGGAGGTTGTTGAATGTTCAGAGAATCAGCTGAGTTGCCAGTTTGGTGCGTGCGCCATTGAGCTTGTTGAAAAGGTCCTCCGGTAGTGGCAAATAATATTGATGGGAATCTAGTGCAGCATTGAGTACAATGGAGAAATCGGCACATATCCCCACAGAGCCATTGGGTTTCTTCACATTCACAATCGGAACGGCCCAAGAGGTATGGTATGGTATGAAAGCCCAAGCCTGATCCAGGCAAAGTGCCGCACAGTCAGAGACTGCACGTGGGCTAAGATACTGTCAGGTTGCCCAGGCCTAGACAGAACGGCCCAAGAGGAGTAGTTAACGGGTTTCAGCACGCCAGCTGGTTGTAGCCCTTCGAGTTCTTCTTTCACAATTGACAATACGGCGCATGGCACTGGCCGTTTGGGACGAAAAACTGGTTTGAAATCGGCTTTCAGATGCAGAAAGGCTTTTGTTTTCGTGCAGTAACCCAATTCGTCATGGAAAATTGCAGCATTTTCTGTCGCAGTCGCTCTATATTGGGTGAGTTCAATGGTTTTCGGTCAAGAGCTTTGGGAGTACGAGAGCTCACAGTATTGCATACCATTTTCAGCGGAACATCGACTAGTTTCAGCTCATCAATCCAATCGAGACCCAGCAGGTTGAGCTCGACTCCAGACTTGTGATTTCATACATCGTTCACGCGGCATTAAGTTCTCATAAGCAAAAAAACCGATGTGCTTTTGTGGAGCAAATATAAAACTGCGATCATATGTCTGCATCAAACATATGCACATATAAAAATAACTACACCTATAAATATCAATAAAATACTTTATTTATAAATCCGTTTCATTCTTGTGGTCCGGCAAATCACGAACACCACATTCCTCAACTGCAGTTAGCACTGAAATTCCAACACAATTTATTTAATTATACCGTCTGGTTAATCTGACGGCATCACAGCCCGTGCATTGTCGCAAATAATCCGTCTGGAATGGTGCAATCTTGGCAGTTTTTGATTTAGATGAGTGGCGTCTGACGGGTTTCTCATATCTGTCTGGACCCGGGCAACCTGACAGCCCACGTGCCCGTCTATGATTGTGCCGCACATAACATAGTCTGGATCAGGCTTGTGGTTTCACACAGACATTGATTTCATTCACACAACCATACATAATCCATTTGTTTACGGACAACGATGTCGACCAATTGCGAAACCCACACATTCCTGTTCTACTGCTGTGCGTCTGATCCACATCTCTTTCTTGCTAATTATAACCTACATCCTATAATCCTACATCCTGTCTGGGCACGGATGTGCAATTGTGCAGCATTTCTGTGCTGTGCGGCTAACATCGTGCTAAATTGATTGGCCAACGGTAGTGAGCTGCATGCGAGTACACGCTGGAGTCTCACTACCATTTCTATTTCAATTCCCCCCCTCATATCTGTCTAGGCCTGGGCAACCTGACAGTATCTTAGCCCACGTGCAGTCTCTGACTGTGCGGCACTTTGCCTGGATCAGGCTTGTGCTTTCATAATAATAATAATCATAATACATCCTGTCTGGAAATGGTCATTTCAACTTTCATGGCTGACGTTCGCAGTTTATCAGATGAACTCGTCGATGTCTCGTCAATGTCAAGTAATGTCATGTGTGAAACAGATGTTTGCCAATCGTCGTATAACCCCATTCCCGTATATTATTCATTGTAATGTTCGAATTTCGACTACACCGATTCTTTCCATTTTCTAAAACAGTCTTGGGATAATATACAACTGTTCTAATTTCATCCATGCGCTGTATTTTGTGGGCATAATTTTTGTTCCAGCAACTTAAATATTATATCGGGGTTTGTTGTTGTTTTCTAGTCACACGCTGATGCGATTCGTGATATTGACTATGAATCAGTAACCACGATGGATCCTCAACACGTTCTAGCCATACGTTCGCTATGGGAAGATGCCGGAATTAAAGAGTGTTACAATCGCCGCCGGGAATACCAGCTCACAGATTCCGCCAGATAGTACGTCATTAGTGGTCACGTGTTCCTGTTTTGGCTGAGTTCATTCGTGTACAAAATATGTCGTTTCTCTGGTTTACTCATCGATCCGGTTGATGTGTGTTTTTTATCGTGATTACATTACATTCGGGCGTTGATGTACGATATTGATGTCATTTTTCCCACGATTGTCTGCGAACGGATGATTGCGTTTTTTGCGGCCGAGTGGTTGTGCCTATTCGTTTGTTTGTTTGTTTGTTTCACATTCCGCTTGTCCCTGACTCCCTGATTGACCACAAATTGTGGCGGGTTTCATGTTAACGAATCGCTGTGATTTGAGTTAAATTTAATCACCCCGGGGTTAGCAATTAAACTCTGCTTTTTTACAATATGAGCGAAGCCTGCCATTAGTCCATACTTTTAATGACGGTTATTGGTACTTTTGTGCTGTGCAGCTGACAATTATAAATTAATTTGCCGCGGGTACTGAACTGCACGTGTGAACTCGCTAGAGTCTCATTTCCATTTTCTCTTTCTCATGTTAGTCTAAGCCTGGGCAAACTTGTAATATCGTAGCTCACGTACAGTCTATGTACGGTGTGCCACTTTGCTTGGATCACGCTTGTGCTTTCATACATGTATGTTGTTGTTTACTTCCGGTTGATGCCGACCATAAATGTATATCACAATCGTGGGATTTTTCATGCTGCACCGCTTTTCGAATGACTAAATTGTCCGATTCGGGAGTAACATTCTCCCGGCACGGTCGCTGCAATAGACAATACTCGGTCGATCGCTGTCAGTTGTGCGCTGGCGGCGCGATCTGCGTTCAGCAGCCAAGAGCTGTATCTGCTCGTCCCCAGCTTGCAGACAACGTTTTACACAATGCCTCCAATGCGAGCGGTCAAGAGCAAGTTCTTCCCAATTCGTGGTGTCCATGCTAAGAGCCTTCATATCTCTTTTACAAACGTCTTTGTACCGCAAATGCGGTCTGCCCAATGGTTCACTTCCTAATTGCAACTCACCATTGAGTAGATCTTTCGGAATACGACCATTTTCCATTCTGCAGGAGGATGAGTCGGCTTCAATGGAGATTCTTGGGAAATTGGGTACAAAGCGGCCTCCCCGGCACCACGGCGTTTGTTCGAGTCAGCTTCTCTAGCCTTTGCACGACCAAGTGCGACCTGCAAGGCAGCAGGGAGTTGACAGAAAGAGGTGATGTGCACCAACAAGCAGTCTGCCATACTCTGTTTCAGATTTTTCCTCAGGGTTTTCTCCCGAAGCCTATCATATAAGGCACCGGAGGTATAACATCTGTGTTGCCTCCCTTATATGAATTCCCCATCCCAGGCTAAACTATCCTCCTCTGCCCGAAGCAAACTGGTTTTCAGCGGCCAGGCATCGCCCCTTCGGGCCACTCGTGCAGTCCGAGCTGGACTTGGTTTGTCGAGGCTATTTAGACGCATGCCCTAAGGATCATTTTATAAACAGTGGGAGCTTATCCCCCCCATTTATGTATGTAAGTATGAAAGCACAAGCCTGATCCAGGCAAAGTGCCACACAGTCAGAGACTGCACGTGGGCTAAGATACTGTCAGGTTGCCCGGGCACATATCAGAAGTACTGTAGAATGGCACACCTGTGCTTTCATACATACATTCATACGTTTTAGCCATGCTAAATTGAATTAATAGAATCGGAACTATATTGTGCACCTATGCTAACTGGGTTTAAAGGAAAGGGGGGAATATTTCGTCGTATTACACTAGCAATAATTTTGTAAGAACAGATGTACAGTTTCTATTGCTCAAACGAATCTTGGTAATGTTCCATTGATAGTTTCATTAATAACAGCTTTTGCTGCGCCGTCTATTTACAGACATGTGCTGCGAAAATTTATAACTAATCAAATTGTGACTTTATAATAATTTTCTGTCAAACCCGGTTACTTCAAATACCACGCGAGGAATTCTTCGATTTTCTAGTTATTATTATTCGCCTATTAATTCTGTACCTCCGTGGATGTTTCCCCCAGTTATTTGGACAATCTGGATCGCATATCTCAATCCGATTATCTACCAACGTTGCAAGATATACTCCGAGTTCGGGTACCTACCACGGGTATCGTGGAGTATCCGTTCGACCTCAATTCGACCATTTTCCGGTGAGTTTCACAACGTCTGTCTCACGAGGATCTTCATGCGCCCACATGACCTAGCAATTATTTTCTTGTTCTAGCATGGTGGACGTCGGAGGTCAACGTTCGGAACGCCGAAAATGGATTCATTGCTTCGAGAGCGTCACATCCATCATGTTCCTTGTCGCGCTGTCGGAGTACGACCAAGTTCTAGTCGAATCGGATAATGAGGTTTGTGCACATTTCGTTTGCGTTCTCAGGAATTTTAATCTCGTGGTGTGAGAGGGTCAACCTAATCGCTAAATCGATTGCCGCCGGTAATTGGCTGCTTACTTCGCTTTTAGTTTTCTGAAGAGCTACATTGATGTCTCGATTTACGCCACGTCCGTCGATTATTATTATTATTATTATATTTGCAAAATCTGATACAGATATGGTGCCGTTCAACATAAACAATGAGATGTACAAAGCGAGAAGGGGGGAGGTACAAAGCGTTGTCATCATCGTCATCGTTGAACGTAGGCATGAAACTACCCGGTTGCCTACACCGAAGTAGGGGAGATTTCGTTTAGGGGGTCCCACCCCGAGCCTTTACCCACAAGGCAGTGGAGCGAGAAAGGTTCGCACCTATCGGTGACCGACGAAGCGGTTCATACGCCCTTTTCTGGGAATTTCCAGTTCGGAGCCCGATAACCCCGTTGATATGTTGGTGACTTCAGTTTTTGCCTGTGCACCATACAATGTCCTTGGATAGGACAAGGGGCAGTGACTTTTGGAGTGGCGAGTCACATCCGCTGCGTCGTGATGTCATCATTGGATTTTTTGTGGCTTTTTATAGGAGAACGCTTGCCCAGGCGAAACCCACCACCCCTCAGACCACCGCCGAACCTTTCCGCTGAGCTACGGGATAACCGAGCCCACCCAGCTGGCACACGTGATAATTTTCGTCGATCGAGGCGAGATCGTTGTGAAGTTGCGATCCTTGCACAAGCCTGAATCCAGGCACAGTGGCCGCAACAGTCAGAGAAGACGGGGCGATATTCTGTCATGTTGCCCAGAGGCCTAGACATATATGAGAAATAAGAATACAGGGAAAAATATACAAATGGTAGTGAGACCCAGCGTGTTCAGCATGCAGCTCACTACCCCCGTGTCCAATCAATTTAGGCATCGGTGTTAGTTCGCACTGCACGATTGCACATCCGTGCAGGGAGACTGATTCGTGCCCACGCATGTAGCATCATTCATTATCTTTGCTGGCGCACTCCTTTCCAGTGGTCCATATAGTATATTATTCATTGTATAATCCCCAACGCAACACACTCGCTTCCCACCATACCTTTTTATTTTTCTTTCCCATAATGCTCTATCAACCCTGTTTCTTATTAAAAGAACCGGATGGAAGAAAGCAAGGCACTTTTTCGCACCATCATCACGTATCCATGGTTTCAACGGTCTTCGGTTATGTTGTTCCTCAATAAAAAGGACTTGTTGGAAGAAAAAGTGATGCAATCGCATTTGATTGATTATTTTCCGGAATACGATGGTGAGTCACGTCGTCTTGATATTTTCACCCAATGTAACGGAACTACAGGCACATGTCGTGTGTGTGCGCGTGTGTGTTTCGATCCGTACCCTAGCCTATGTTGTGCGCCATTTTGCCTGATTCTTGGCACGTGATTTCATGCCCATGTAGATTTAGTTGTGCTGGTCGTATGTGACTTATGCTTTCCAGCGATACTTTCAAACGCTTCACCAAAATCCGTCTAGCTGGCACTGCTTTGCACTCTGTGATATCGTCCGTCAACCTTGACCTCTTCTCGTAATATTATTGATGGACGACCGAAATAATGTGTTGTTCACATTCTCAGCACTTACACTCCACTACCGGTTTCTGGTTGTTTGCCGTCATCAGGTGGAGACAGTGAGATTAGGTTCAATGAGCCCTGAAACAGTGGATAATTGGTAAGCAAAGTTATACTTGAATGC
>JACCGJ010007049.1:0-12008 GCA_013407085.1 Atriophallophorus winterbourni | reverse complement strand
AAAACGCTAAACTCTGGAATATTCTTCTAAAAAACAAGACTTTGTACCTCACTATGTGATTATAAATCACATCTGAATTCATTTCTCACAGTTGAAAAATTGATGAAACTTCTCAACCTAGATGTCTCATTAGATGAACTATACAATCATGGCATTGCTGGATATTAACAGTGATATCAGTTTTTAAACTTTCATAATGAACATTCACTCAATCCCTTAGTATTTATTTTCCAGATTACCTATCAACATCCATTTGAAGAATTGCGGTTCACAAACGAGTCAACACTGGGACGCCAAATCTTCTACGAATACCCACGAAAAGACACTCTCCATACAAAACCTATATTTCGACAATAACAATGTGTTCCAACTGTACATTTTTCAAGATTCTAACACCTAAAAATTCCTCACATCTTCGATATTACGGTCCATCGTTCTTTAATATTCTTCGTGTCATTTTCCCCTTCACCCGATTTTCTTTTCTTACAATAACGGTTCATATATTGCTTTTCTGTAAAACTGATTGATTATCATTCACCGTAACCATTTTAACGAACGAAAAATTCCCATCACGTATGACCTTGAAAATGTTAATAATTATTGTACATTTTTAATGCTTCATGTATACAAACAACATCGATTGTTATCGATCATGCTTAGCATGCCTTGGAATTCCAAGTTATCCAGGAAAGAAGGTTATCAGTGATGTCATATGATTCTAGTTTAGATAATACACTGAAATCTCAGTACGATGCCACCCGTTGGGACCGAGCAAATGTGGCATAGTAGCGAGAGTGGCATAGTAACGAGGTTTTATAAAAACGGCTTTATTTTCTCAAGCCCATCATTTATTCGCCCTGCACTGTCTTGAACGTGACGCCATTGCGCTTCTTGAAGCTGTCTAACCAACCGTCGCTCGACATAAAGTCTAGAGATGTGCATCAGCTCGACCAGTTTTATCGCCTTCTCTTTGATCAGATCGCCGCTGACAGGCAGATTCAGTCCTGTTGCTTGCATCAGCCACATCAGCACTCCCTCCTCAAACTTCGGGTCGTGAGGCTGCGTCAGCTTCACGCGCTCCGATGGAACTCCAGCTTTGATTGCAGCTTCAATTGCATCCTTCTTGCTGAGAATGCCATTCACGGTGGTTCTCTTAACTTCGACTCTCCATTTCTTGCTAATCTCCCTCGCCAACTTGGACTAATTTGGCTCCTTCTTCGCAGCATCGATGATCTCGAACTTCTCCTTCAGCGTAAAGTCGGTTCGCTTGCGTTTCTGAGCTGACATTATGGGCTGAATAGTTTGAAAAATAACGATGTCACTGTTGTGAGTGTATGTTTGTGCGCGCGCTTTCGTGGGTCTATCTATCGATACTTAAAGCAAGAGTAGGAAAGAGGCTTGTCGTTGTGCGTGAGGTGATTGGCTTGTTGTAGCTGGCGTCAGGGAGAAACATCGCGTGTTTGACCTTGAAACCGGCTGACTATATGCGTAAAATGCGCAAAAATGCACTTTTAAATAGTCACAGAATAGTAGCATAGTAACGAGAGTAGGGAGTGCCATAGTAAATTTATTTTGTATTGATTTTTGTCGGGACCGAGCCAAAGTGGCATAGTACCGAGATTCGAGTGTAATAACTTATGAGGAACAGTATCAAAGGCTTTAGTTATGTCTAGAAAGAAAATGCGTCTGTCGAATGTTTCTTAATTGAATTAGTAATATAGTCAAAGTTTCCAAGCTGCCATGTAACGCAAGATCTATTCACGAAGCCGTTGTGAGCCATAGAGAAAAAACTTAAAAATATGTAATTTCCCATTTGTTTTAAATATTTTTTAAGAATTCTAAGTAGAATTGCTGGCAGGCGAGAATTTGATACCGTGTGCTTCGAGCCGCATCTATGTCTAAGAGTAAGAACGGAGTGTGTCAGTCTAGAAGAAGACTCCATATTTTATTGAAATGTTAAATATGTTCAGTAGAAGAAGTTTCAAATCATCGAAACCCTTTTTTAAATGACCGGTGATATGCTTCTTATGTCTGGATTCCGGCTCAACTTAGTATGCTCGGTGACTTCATTAATGTCATTCAAATTGATGCATATAGTTTATAATACACTGGGTGTCCGAACTTTTCCAGTGATATCTTTATAGATAGAAGTATTGTATTTAGTATTAAAATATATAAGGAAAACTTCACAGAATGTATTAGGGTCTGTTATTCTTATTTCTGATGAATTTGAATTTCGATCCTGGGTATTGATATTAAATAAATAACGTTGGAAACAACATTATCTCACTTTCGAGTATATACTTCACAGCATAATTCTCAATCCGCACTCAAATGAAACTGGCCCCCACGAGAACTCAACCTAGTGTGATACATTATTTTCGCCTAGCGGACAGGAAAACGCTTATTATTCAGGAGAGATCAATCTATCTCAAACAATCAAAATAGAAAAGTTTCGGAATTTCAACAACAGAGATTTTTCACGCATCCTCGATGGACCTAATCCGTTAAACATTATTGCTGTCGGGATCATTCATTGACTTTTCCTCGCAATGCCAGTGTTTTTGTACTATATCCAATCACGTACAGATTATCTGAAAGCAACTTGTAAATACTGGTAACTTTATGATGTGTTGCCGAAATCTCCCGAAATTACACTCCACTGTTAATTTTATATTTGTTGAACGTTAAATTCCGCTGCAGAAATGACTTTGAAAATTGTTTTTGTAAATGTACATACTACAATCTGATTGTACAAACGTTTTGGAAATTATTGATCGTGGTCAACGTGCCTCAGATTTAAAGGATAAAATATATTTATTTATTCATTTATTCTACTTTGCTCATTGAGTTTGTTGATCACGATATAAATTATGTGCTAAATGATTTTAACTTATGACAACAGATCAGTCATCTATTTTCTGATGATTCTAGAATAAGATCCTGGTGATTCAAAAGTTCATAGGAACGTGAACGTGCGAAGATATGATTAGTTCGACTGCAGCCCATGATTTTTTTCTTTTCATTTTTCATAGCCTATTTTGTGTTATGCGCATTTTAGGATTGCTAGCTTTGTCAAAAATTCAATAATTTTCAGACGTAATGTAGAATATATAATAGTATAATTATTAAACAGGAAGAATCGGGACCAGTTTCCTCTCCCTACGAGAGTTGAAAGCAGGTTCCAGTCTATATAACGGTAAGTGTCCTGACCTCATTCGTGGGGTTGTAAGTGCATGGTTGATGGAATGATAAAATTTTGTCATCCCCGTTGAAGAAAGAACGCAATATTAGCAAGCTAGTTGGTTCTATATTTAAAGTAAATACTAAATCAAAAAGGTTGCCCTTCTTACTCGGTCAATCAATAAATTGTTTATAACTCACGAAGTCAAGCGTTTTCATAAAATGTGTATTAGAGCCAACTTTACTGTGTTTGTGCCAGTTTAAATTAGACATATTCAAGTCACCCGCTATGATTTTATGGCCTGAAGGAAGTAAAGAAGCTTTGATAATATATCTAGAATAGATAAAGTTGAAGCTGGTGCGTAGTAGATGCAACCTACTAAAAGAGCCAGCTTAGGTAGTTCATTCTACATTCAATCTTTAAGTTCGGTTAAATTCGAAGATGTTATGCTATTAGCTTCAAATAAGGCAACCGCCGCTTCCTTCTAGAGTGCAGATCTTCCTAAATATCTATCGTCAGGTACCATGAGTTTCAAGTCAGATTGATCATCGCAAGTCCAGGATTTGGTTATAATACTTAAAATAAAGGTAAGATTTTAGTATATGCATTTCAGGTAAAATTGATCTATCATTGCTAACATGAAAACGAACAACACAGATGTCTTAAGTTAAGGGATCTGTGATAAGCGCATAAGAATATTTTTGGGATTAAATTTCAGATTATATCATTCTAACAATGTTGTATTTGGATAAAACTATGGTTCATAAGTGTAGTGAGACACATTTGGATTATAAAATAAAAGTTGATGTATATAATGATTAACATTGTGGAGATATGTGTAATGAGTGCTGAATTATAATAAGGTTGAATATTACAAAAATATATAGTATGAGCTAGTAAATGATGATACTTTTGCTTATGGGGTTGTCGGTTATTGGTTAGGAAACAAGAGGAGGTTTCAATATGGTTATTGAGAATAGATGAGATTCTTATATAATCAGTTGTCTTCATAAGTTGTCGTTAAGGTTGTCTCATTACTGCAGGATTTAGTATAACGGGTCGTGTTTGGCCTTATTTAAGTAAAGAGCGAGCGTAGAGGAAAAGGTTTTGTTTCACACATACCATAATTATCATGTGTAACAATTGTGTTTTTCTGGACCTCAAAAAAATGAAATTAATACACCTTAAGTTCACGCGTGCTACATGAACACGTTGAGCACGTTCTGGATACTGGATCCGTCGTGTACCACAAATTGGTGAGCCCGACGTAAAACACGAATTTTTGTGTACTACAAATTGATATGATATGGTTCATGATTAAAGTTAGACAAATTTGGATTATAAAATAAAAGTTGTTGTATATCAGGATTTAGCATAAGGGGTCGTGTTTGGCTCTATTTAAGTAAACGAGCGAGCGTAGAGGAAAAGGTTTAGTTTCACACACACCATTATTATCAGGTGTAACAACTGTGTTTTTCTGGATCTCAAAACAATGAACGTGATACATCTTAAGTTCATGCGTGCCACATGAACACGTTGAACACGTTTTGGCTACCGAATCCGTCGTGTACCAGAAATTCGCGAGCCAGACGTGAAACACGTATTTTTCGTGTACTACAAATTGATATGCCTCATATACAGGCATCCTTCGTGTATTTTTTCGGTTAGTCAATTTTCATGATTTAAATCGGCGTTTTTTTCGCGAAATTTTTACGTCGTATTATCGTGAAATGTTTGCTCACGTTTTCTCCCAAACAGTTTAAGCAGTAAGAACTTTTTTAACTTATCCTGTTAGACATGGGCGATACTAAACGCGCTATACTGGCCCTAACGGTCATTATAATAACCAGTTTCATTCCACATGACCAATTTTACTGGTGTTTTAAAGAAAGTGAAATCAGTGCTCAAAATACCACTGATGACTCCGTCATAATTGTGCAATAAACACAAACATTCCCGCTGATCTTTTGATACAGAATCGCGACGCCTGTCTATTTGAGATTTGGCGATATTTCAGAGACACATATTTCATTCTGATGTTAAGTTAGTCTACATTCAGATAAAAGAAATGCTTGATTGATCACACAAAAATTCTGTTTTGCTCTTGATATGAGGTATCAAAACCAATTTTAGCGTATTCGAAAAATTAAAACATCCATTTGCAAAATTAATCGTTGAAAATAGCTCGAATAAGTCATATAGAGAAGTGTGTAAGCAACGTTTGCTAGAATCTTCGACGTTCCGTAGTATTAGAAACAACCGGATCCAATTTTTCGTTCGTCCAGCTTATTTTTCAACTCGACTACTAAAGGTGCCCTCTGAACTGAATATTGTTTACACTCTGTTCAAATTTTCAAACTGTATTCATCTTTTGATTTCAGCAAATAAATGTTCTAAATGATAAAAAAATTCTTCTCTTTGCCCCTAATCTGACTGCAAGAAAAATGTTCATAAAGATATCGGTTGCGACATGTGTCTGTGTTGTGCACATCCCAGATACTATTGAATATCACCAACGCAATTTAAGATATTCATAACCCATTGTTGGCATACATAGCTATGCACCGACTGCATATAGTCCGTAGAAAAATTGTTTGAGGCACTAGAGGGTCTTGAAGAACGTTAGAGTTCTTCTTCTCGTCCCCCTTCAAAGCCCAAAACCTTTGCTGAAATAGCAAGGTCGGTAATCTCGTCTACTACCAGCTGGCTTCACACTTTCTTAAGCCTACAGAAGGCGAAACGATCGCTATCCTCCTGTCCTCCGAATGCTCTCTGGCAACAAGTAAGTGCAAATCCAGGTGGTCATACTATCCCAACAAAGGAAATTCGCGCACTGGACCGGGAAGTACACAAATTGGAATAAGTTGTTGCTTAGCTGCAAGCTAGAAACTAAGATAGATTAACAGGGTCAAGAAATGTGTCAATCTAAACGAAGGCTGAGTTTGCCAACTAAGACTCAAAAGGCAGTAAAAAATTTCAACGCAGACAGGTCATCGACCCATTCCGTGCTTCAGGCATGAGCCACACTACTCCGCTGAAGCGAGTTAACAGAGTTGGCAAGTAGAGAGATGGCCCGAACGACGCATCTACAAGATCGCCGCGGCCAATTTCTGTTTAATTCGCCGAATAGTTTGATCGCGACAACCTTCTTTCAAAAGCTGAAAAACTTCACCTCGTAAATAGTAAGTAAGTAAATGGTGCAACC
Source organism: Atriophallophorus winterbourni (assembly GCA_013407085.1). Taxonomy (NCBI): domain Eukaryota; kingdom Metazoa; phylum Platyhelminthes; class Trematoda; order Plagiorchiida; family Microphallidae; genus Atriophallophorus; species Atriophallophorus winterbourni. The sequence continues at coordinate 5,619 of JACCGJ010007049.1, read as the reverse complement.
GGACACCCAGCCCCACAAGAAAATTTCTAGCTCAATTAGAGCTAGAAAGTCGAAGTTAGTTTTAAATCGTAGCTAAGCGTATTCGCTTCCGAGGCTAAACACAGTAAATGACAGTAGTGTAACGATTACGTAAGCTAGAAAATCGTACTCCGACATTAAAGAGAGCCACCGTCGCGCTACGACCATTAGAGGATAATCGTGGTGCAGCTGTCATGACTCGGACCACGAAGATGCAACTAGATACCAGAAGTTATCATCCATTTCAAAAACGAATGCTTTGTTTCTTGATGAAATAAAGCCTTCAAAGACGCGAAGCAGCCATGGACATTACGCCCGAGGACTATGAGCTTTTAGGTATCCCTAAAATTGGAATGCCGGCCCCATGTAATAGTGCTCTTTTCTTCTATACAAACGCTTGTAGCATTGGAAATGGATGAGATGAACTGCTTTGTAGAGTTGATGACCATGTACCAGCTGCAATATCAGAAAGGCTTATCGCCCTAAGAAGCGATCCACCTCTTGGTAAGCTGGCAGGAGGAGTGCTGCTCCTTATCGATAATGCTACTTCTTCTATGAAAAATATTTCTCTTTTTACGACGAACGTGCAGATTACACCAGCCTTGTTCATGCATGTGTGCACGTGTATAGTTTAAGTCCGATCAGATTGTAAGAAGATGCTACTTTGCGTATGAGCTTGAAAATGTTAATAATTATTGTCCATTTTTTATGCTTTATGTATACAAACAACTGTGATAATTATCGATCATGCTTAGCATGCCTTGGAATTCCAAGAATAAAATATTTATTTATTTATTTATTTAAAGCTTTCGCCTCTTCTGACCATAGCATGACATGTTGTAATCTCCGGTGATTTTAATCCCGCGAAATAAACTGCGAGTATCAAACCTCACAGGGAACGCGAACGACTTTCTAAGCTGGCTACACTCCCATGCATCTAACCAACGCAATAACCAACTATATTCCGCAGGGTCAGTCTTCATCTACTCTTGACCTAGTTATTCCAACTACTAAAAGCGGTATAGAACTTTTTGTGTTCATACCACCACTAGGGAATTGGGGCCATGTAATGTTAGCCCATGAGAGACTATTGTCTCTTGGTAAAACACTACCTAAGCTGTCTCGATGCTTTCATCGGATCGACCTGGCTGCACTACTGCAGGCAGCATCGCTAATTCAATGGAAAAACATTGACCGTGTGGATGATATGTGGGCGCAGAATAAGGAAAACTTACTTCAACATCAGGGTTAATTCGCTCCTCTCGTTCCCTTTCGTTAAAAGGGTGAAACTCCATTGTGGTGAGCCTAATTCCTCAGTAGCATACGTCACCGCGTCCCGAGATGGAGGCGTTAAATGCTCACTCACATATGTGGAACTTTTAGCCGTTAAAATAATGCGCGGAATATTGCAGTTTTCAAGGTACGCGCTGCAAAGATCTTTTTCTAAACGAGACTCGCCTAAGAAGCCAATGATCAGCTACGTTCAGTTTAAAGGCTCAGTACGAAGAGGCGTTGTTACCTTGACAAGAGACGATGGCTCTGCTGGCAATGCAATCATAGAAAATGTTCAATTGTTTTCCTTACATTTTCTAAGCGTACAACGACATGATGATAACTCGAACGTCTGTGCCCCTGCATTTCAGTGTTTACTCAATAAACGCCCCTCTGCACTGACCTTATATTCGAGGTATACAATGTCGAGACTATTTTAGCCAGCCCAGCATATAAGTCAGCATGGCCCGAGTACATCCATCTACGAATGATCAGACTGCTATATCCAAGATTATCTGCGCCGATCACAGAACTTTTCACAACATCAATAGGACATGGCACCCTTCCTCCGGATGCAGAAGAGCCGTTTTAGTGCCTATTCATAAGGTAGGAGCTTCTTCGGCGGTCAATAATTGCCGCCCGGTTAGCATCACTGGTGTACTATGTAAGTATATGGAAACGTCGATCGGTACCAATTTTTGTATATACCTAACCAAACACTCTTAAATAAAAGCCGAGAAACGCGGATTCCTAAGAGTTATGTCATGTCGGACTAGCTTGATTTGCTTTCTAAACGAAGTCAGTAAGAGGATGGATGGTGCTATAGCGGTAGAAGTCTTCTATGTTGACATTGGTTAGGATTTTGATTCAGTCAACCACAGACTCTTGCTTCTCACACTCTCAGCCATAGGAGTATGAGGAGACCTACTGGGCTCGATTCGCGCACTCCATGGTGACCGTTTATTTACGGTCAGGGTAGATTATACATATTCCACATGTGCGCAAATAACAAGTGGGGTTCCCCGGGGCTCAGACTTGTGGGCGTTACAGTTCCTAATCTTCATTGATGATCTAGTTAACTAACTGCGCTCACCCTCATATGTTTTCTGACGTGAACATTGTCGGCAGGTCGGATAACACCGATCTGATAAACAACGTAGAAGCTGTGACGACATGGGCGGTTAAGTGGGACCTTCCGCTCAACCAAGAGAAAAATCACTTGCTCTATTCACGGGCAGTCAACATGATTGTCTCAACGCATCAGCTCACATGAAATTCTACTAAGGAATCATAGTCTCCGCCAACATTAAGTGGGCCGGCCAATGTGCTGCTGCAGCTAAAAGGGACGGGAGGGAACTTTTTTGACTAAGTTAAGCCTTCACATGCAGAAAATCTGAGGTGCTGTTGCACATACACGTCTAGAACACTGTATTCAGGCTTGGAGGTTGTATTGCCAGGATATACAGCAGCTAGAAAAGGTACAGAAACTGGCCACCAGCATGATCGAGGGGTTGGCATACACCAACCATGAACATCTTCTATAAGCATTAGGATTAAGTTAAAAAGTGAAAAAAGTTCACTCCAATACTCCCCCACAAGAGCGTTAGTTAGGCTTGAAGGAAGGATAACATACGCTTGAAAAGTTTATGAGGTCACATAGTCAGCAAGACGTTTGGGCTAATGCACATGTCTACCGATTCGAGTTTAAACGGTGGTAGAAGGCCTAGAGGATTGGGATGAACATGAAGGAGGTGGGCACATGAGGATTACAAGGCGGTTGTGATTGAGGGGTAATGACGCTTAATGGATTTGGCGGCTGGTAATGACTGGCAAGGCACAACGAGTTCACCGGGAAGACACAAGGTAGTACCCAAAACTTACTCTGCGGCATTGCATGTTTTCTTTGATAATAAAATGAATTCCAAGAAGAACAAGTGGTAAATTCTCAGTCCATCTTTTAGTCTCGGGATGACAAACTGCTTTTTCTTTTTCCAGCATCGGCTATAACGCGGTGCTTCCTAAGTTCAACCCGGATAATCTCTTGGCTTCGCGATCGGCGAAGATTTCAAACAGACAAAAAGAATATACGTTTCGGCAGTGGTGGGTGCTTCTCTGCAGCTTTCCACCGAAAGAAATTCTGGACGCTCGATTGGCTTGTTAGCCACATACTGTTCTGTGCAAACTGAACTGAACTGAACTGAACTGACAAGCTAAAGAGGTTTTGAGCTGCTGATGGAAGCGTTCATTCAATTCATTCGAGTTAGGGTGGTAGGTGGTGACAGCCAAGGAGTCAATTCAATTCAATTCAATTCAATTCAATTTAATGATCTAAAAAGCACATAGCTTTACAAAAACCACAGAATAATATGCGAATTACAAATAACATAGGTAATGAAAAGGGGTTTGTTTGTCTACTGAGCGCCACAGTCTAAAGCCGGTAATGTGCAGGGAATATACTGTGATTGTAGGATTGCAGGATCTTTATTTATAGAGAAATCGCTCGGGGTGGGGTATTAAGTGTGTATTCAAAAAATACGCCAAAAATGGACAAATACAAAGTTGTCGTAAATGAAAAATATATTTGTCGGGTTCACCAATTATGTAGTGGAACAAAAATTATAAGTCTGCACTACACACAGTACAACAAAAATTGAATGAACTCACTAAAAGTAAAAAGGAGAAAATGTCCAAAGAAAGATCCAGTGAAGTCCAACGATAGCGAGATAATCCACACGAAAAAGTCCAAGAGATGAAATTGTAGGTGCAGAAAAAAATGTTGAAGGATCCGTCAATCACAATTATGGTACCGCGCGGCGCAGACTAACTTCGCAACCACGAAAGAAGACAAAGTCCGAAAGTTCAAAATTATATTACCTGCCAAAAAGTATATTGTACAAGCATTAATTCGAATGAAGTATATATGGCTAAAAAAGGAATAGCCATACAAGGCCAAAAGTTGTATGTACAAACTACCAAATTACAAAGTGAAAGTAGTTCACTACAATAGTCTCAAGCTTAGTAAACAGCACACCAGGCTGGAATCCAGAACACACTTCTTTAGCATCCGTGTAGTGAATGCGTAGAACTCATTCCCTCTAGAACTAGTCTCGACGTTCGAACATGACCTGGAAGAAAGGTGGCAGGTTCTCTTTTCGGAGCATTACCCTTACGATTAAATCCATATTTATTGTCAGAAGCAGCAAAAATATTGTGAAACACAAAAAGCGTTTCTTTTCCACTTTTCGTTTTTGTCGAAATTAACTGCAAACAACAACACGCGCCTGTGATCCCTACGAATCAATCCTGGTAGTGGCGGGTGTTTTCATGCACACCTCCGAAGTAATCTGGGCACTCATTTCGACTTGGTCGACTATCGCCCTTTGTTACTGATACTAACTGAACTAGTTCTGCGAGAGACAGAAAGTTCCACGCGTTTACTACCTGAATTTAGAATTTTATTTAACTGCTGACTATGGCCTGTAGCGGATAAGCCGAGCGTTATGTTAATAAGAATCGTTATAAGTGTTGCTAATTAATGTAAGTGTATGAAATTATGTATAAATGTATATAATTATATTTATGCAAGAGAATACACTATGTCAACAACAGACTTACGAAATCCTTGTGTTGTCCACTCGAATTATTGCTAACAATGAATTTGACCCGTGTTATTTCTTCAGCGGGATAATTGCTCGTCGTAGATGGGACAAGCAGTGAATTACCGAAAAGGGAAGAAATAATCTAGGTCAGTAATCTGAAACAATTAATTAGTGGTTCGAAACCAGGCAAGTTTTCAGACGTTCACGCTGTAGGAAGCGCAAGTGTGTGTTCAGTTGATTTAAACAAAACGACACACGGCATCATGATGGAAAACGTTTATGAAAATAAACTTACTTTTGGAATTATTAAGGAATTATATCAATTGGGAATAATTCCTACATAACTCCCCCCCCTAGAGCGGTGGCTGTTCAGCCATGCTCGACATCCATCTACGGTGTGTACCGACGAGGTCGTGCCACGGTACGGCCAGTGCGTGTGCGCGGGGTGTCCGTGTCGTCGGTTGTCACCGCTGTCCGTGAATGCAGCGGGGTTTTACATCATGGGTTGTGTTGCTGGCGTGGACGAGGGTGAAATGCTCAAGTCCTCGCGCATCGGCTGCGTATCTGGAGTCGACAAAAAGGGAGACGATGGAAAAGGAACAAAGGGGACTGGCTGTGAAGGGATAGTCACAGTCGTGGGAGGGTCCTCGGTCTGTATTCGATTTCATGTACGCGGGCTTCAATCGGTCGATGCTGACTGAATCCGGGCGGCCGTTGCGTTCATGACGAA
>JACCGJ010007048.1:0-17281 GCA_013407085.1 Atriophallophorus winterbourni | reverse complement strand
TAGAGAGTATTTGGAAGTCGTTCCGTCCAAACACGTTGTTCTCGTATCACAGGAATCCTCCTTTTCTAACAAAAACAACAAGATGTTGCACAACGCCGCATACAAGTTGATCTAATTTTGGCATTCAAAATTGTCCACACAGAGTATCATCCACTCAAGCATGGATTATATCTCGAGAATCTTATTCAAACACTCAAAGTCATTCACCACCCCGATTTGATATTCGTCTCAACATTCCTTCGTTAGAATTTGGGTCAATTGAAACGCCGTACCTAAAAAAATCATACGCTTGGAATCGGTTTTGGTTTTCACTTCAAAACTAGATAAATCCATGACGAACCACATTATATGTGACTCTCCCTATTAGAAGTCGGTTGGTATTGTTTATATTCCATATACTTACTTATCATGCTGTTTTAGTTACCCTTACTGTTTTTTTCTATAATAAAATTTCCAAGTTTGTAAATAATAGATAAACAACACACAAATAACATGCCCGATGTATTACTATATCTTTTCGAGATTTTGACAGATGTCATATTAGAGATAATCAGATTAAGATTTTCATTTTCATAATTCTGTTCTCAATAGGTTGATCATGAATAATCACGGGTAAGTATGATGTACGTCTTTAATTGCTTTGCTTTAGTTTTTCTTCATTTTCCTGATTCCGTCTCTGTTTCCATCTTTTTCCATGTCAAGTCTCAAACGGACCAGGGTGCAAGCATCTTTTCGTAAAATAAATATTTGCTTAAAACGGACCTGCGCAAATTGATTCGCATCACATTTTTAATTTAAAATAAAACATTCATTTCGGCATTTATTACCTTTTGATGGAATCAACGTTTATCGCATAAAACAGCTGCAACTTTATTCTATCATTAAGGGTAGATCGTACAATGCTCTAACTTTCGTATTGTCGTAGTGTTGGGGCAAACCGGAAAAGATTACATAAGGTCAATACAGTTCGACGGGTGTCATGTGACCTCTTACAATATATTTGGAACATCGGTGCAACATTAATCCCTTTACCCTCACGTTTCACAGACATTTAAGGATTGCGTCTCGTCTTATCCATGAAGTCGTCCGATCCAAACAAGTCGCGTTCACTTGACGAATCCCTCAACTCAAGATAAAGCCGATTGGTCAAACGCGTTCATTACACACACAAAAACAAGTAACAAAGCGCATGTCTATCTTATATTGGCAAATTATATATTCACATTATTAGCTGAAACACGTCTGATCCTGTGGTCACTTCGATCTTATTTGTCATTCGATTTCTTGCCAACCGGAACGATTTAAACAAGGCTCATTTGACCGACATTGAAGTTTTTCATATCATTTGATATTGACCATTTCCTCATGCTTCGAGGGATATTTTTGCTCGAAACGTTCCGATGATATCCTCAAGAAACCCGAATTACTACGAATTCACGATTATCGTCGACGGACGTTTTAGTGCTTCCATCTCTTAAGGTGTGTAGTGGGTGGTGCTCTGCATCTCATCCGGAAGCTCGTGGTTAGCGCTCATCGCTAGTACTCTGTGCATCTCCACAATATCTTGGTTAATGAAACGTAACTCAATGTCAAGAAATGTCTGTGTTTCATTGATTATTTAGAGATGGGGAGAACCTATCGACCACGATTGGATTATATACCTGTAATTCACTGGAGTAATAGACGACACGCAGATAAATTTTGCATGCCTGAGTTTACTGATCAGGTGAAATTCAACTTGAAGTAAGCGATTCAATCTGTTTATCTCCGTAGCCTCCCACGTGAGATGTTGTGTAAATCGGAATAGAGGATACACAACCTATAGCCGTAAACAATTTGGTTAATGCATTGCGCGATGGATAAACGGATAGTATGCCACATGAGGAAGCAACCAGGATTGTGTTTGTACAATCTTCACCAGATAAGATTAGACATTGTGAATCGTTCTTCAAAGAAACGCCAGGAAACTCGAATGTGTTGCTCATAGGTTTTACCACATCTGAATGTGATATGTTTGATCATGTGATTGAACAAGATTGACAGTCGAACAGTGGCTTTGACGATTGACCACCGCCAGCTATTCCACATTTCATTAAAGGTACGCGTTCCAAGTTGTACTGAAATCATCCCCGAACATTTAGTTAGGCGTACGATGTAAAGGCGTGCAAATATTGACATAGATACTTTCACGTAAAACAAACTCGCATGGCGTACAATGTGGACTACATTTGAGTCGTGAGTGAGGGACAGTCAGAGTGATTATGCGAGCCCTAGAAGTACGCGAGCACGTGAGATTAAATAGCATTACAAACGGTGATTTGTTGAATTCAAAATATTGTAAGTCCTAATCAAATTTACTCGGAAACAATGACATTGTTGATCAAATAAATGAAGTGTTGTGATTTTCTCATTGTAAAGTTTGCGACTGAGTCTTGTGACATGAAATATTTCGAGAGGACACGAATAGAACGAGATTATTTGAATGAAGTTTTTTCATGCAATTCACATTTGGTAATACCGTTGCAATCGTAGTCCCGAAGACTGTCTGATATTAAAAAACGATCTCGATATTCTTCACAGCTGGTCGTTGAAGAACAAACTGCCGTTTAACTTCAACAAATTCAGGCTCATTAATGTGGTGAATTCGCGTATCATATATGTTCACATGTCTTTGAAAATTGCAGTGACAAAAACGATTTGTGTGTCTGGATAGGCTTCAGTTTGAAAACCTCACTTCAAACTAACACTGCCTTCAAAAAAGCAACACATGTCCTAAATATAATCAAACGGATATTTGAAACATTTTCACCCCAGGTATTCACAAGGATCATGAATACATAATTGAGACCAGTCATGGAAAACGTTGTGTAGTCTTCACGACATTGGGGCCAGAAGAATGTTAAACTTATGCAGAGAATCTATCACCGCTCAACAAAAATAGTTCTCATCATTCGTACCAAGCCTTATAAAGAAAGAATAGCTCAACGAAATCTGGGTATGAACAACGTGGTTCGTCGTTCGAACCCAATGTAACAGTGGCTTTCAGGCATGACATTGTTTGCTACTTTTCCACTGTTTCCATGCTCACTGAACGAAAACGTATTGCATCAACTGGATGAAAGCAATCAGCCAGAAACCGGTAGGGGATGTGAACAACACATTACTTTTGTATTGAACTTGTGTTCACTAATCTGCCTGGCGATTGTGGCAAAGAAATTCGCGCTAATCGTACTTTATCTAAAATAATGTCCACACACCAGACTAGTGTGAATTCTGTCATGTATCTAGGCTCCAATATATTCGACATCCTTACATGTACCTAGATATTCTACTTATTCTTGATAATTGGACTCGAGCCGTGGACGATGGATACCCTATCCATGCTTATTACTTGGATATGTCTAAATCTTTTGACCGTGTTAACCGCAGCATACTGCTACAAACATTGGAGCACCTTGGGATGTGCGACAGATTATTGGCCTGGATACAGGATTACTTGACGGGTAGAGTTATCAGGGTCAGAGTTGATGGGGCACTATCCAGCCCAGTAGAAGTTACAAGTGGCGTGCCTCAAGGCTCAGTCTTGGTGCCAATACTCTTCGTGGTGTAAGCTAACGATATACCTGCAATCGTACGCAGCAAAATCATTTTATTTGCGGATGACATCAAAGTGTGGACTAGCGTACGCACCATAGAAGATTGCCAAATTCTACAAAAAAGATCTCGAAGCACTTCATACGTGGTTCTTGCAGAACTGCCTACCATTGAACATCTAAAAATGTGAACCTCTTTGACTTTTCGTACCGTGGTCTCAGTGGTGACTTGATCCTGCTGTTCAACATTCTGCATACAGTGGACACCCACTTGTACTTCTGTTTCATCGCCAAGAAGCACGTGGTAGCAGATCGCAGGGCTACAAGTTAATTATTCCACACTCCAGATCAAATTTTCAAAGGTTTTTCTTTGCTGTCAGAGTTTGTTTTATATGGAAATCTCTGCCCCCACATATCATTTGCGAATCAAGGCTGAACTTGACAAGTACATGTTGACTAAATCCAACCTCGCACCTGAATACACATGCTGACTTTACATATTTATAAAACATTTGTGTTGTTTTTATGCATTCCCGATATTTTAATCTGTGGTTATTGTAAAGTATTAGCTTTTTGGACCAATAAAACTTTGAATGACTTTGTATTCTTTTGAATTACTAAAGTTTTCTGGCATTCTTGTTTTGCTTTTCGGCTTCGTTATTCTTGTATATTACTATGTAAACCATTTTGCTCATTTGCTATTTTCCCCGCAATTCTTTCAAATCTCTTAGTGCTGCTCAACAGTTGCATCAGTTGCATCTTCAATGAACATTTTTCGTTTTACGATCGGCTCATAAATACTATTTTTATTGATATTTTCAATTCACCGCTTCAATATAAACTTAAATTCAATCTTTTTCAAAGATTCAATCACACACATCATACGGCATGACTGCACAATCGTGGCTAAATCGGGAAACATAATATTGGTCGCAATCGATTGGAGTATGTTTGGGACCGATCGTGTATTCATAATGCAAAGGAATTTGTGTGCAATCGGTTAGAGTGGTTTTTGGGTAACGTTTCACTTCTGACACAGAAGCTTCGTCAGACCAAGTGTGATAGTCAGGACAGGGAACATGATTAAGTAGGAGTCAACCCACCACCACTGATTTGACCTTACCGCTAAGCAGGCTATAGTACGCCTACAGTGTGTCACGTCTCGTGGGAATGACCAGGATCAGTGGTCCATTTTCCTCACAGTGTTTATCCAAAGCAATCTGATACAAGTGAACACGCTCAAGGTCAGTTGACACAGCTGCCCGCATACGTAAAAGTACATAACTAACGGGGCTAAGGCTATTTTTTAAGAAAAACAAAAATTTAATTAACTAGTAGGTATATGGTGATGAAAAACTCTTTACTTTCGCATCAGTGCCGAGCGCCAGATTGTGGAGATTTCTGCCCCATCCACCTTATTGACCGCCAGTCGACCTGCCTTGGCAATTTCGACCGCCTCCGCATGTAAACGTTCGCTATACGGTTTAATACCGCGTTTCAATATTGCCACATTGTCTAAATCGACGCTGTGGCCCGTATCTAAAACGTGCTCCGCCAAGGCGGAATCACGAATAAGGGATTGATATTCCCTCGCATCCCGGGGCTGTCTCCGGACACTCTTTCGGTGTTCTTCGATTCTAGGGTGAATTTCGCTGGAAGTCTGCCCTATGTAAACACCCGAACAGTCATTACAGATGATTCTGTAGATGCGGTTCGTAACGCTAGAGAAAGGCGTCTTATCCTTGATAGTTTTCCCTTTCTTATAAGTTACGCGTATGGCCGCCTGGTTCAAGATTCTACGTATCGCTTCAGAAGTGCATTTTACATAATGTATACAGACTGTATCTCGCCAATTTTTTTCCGATTTTTCGGATGGGTATTGAAACGCGGTATTAAACCGTAAAGCGAACGAGCACATCTATAAACAAAGGTTACGAAACCTTATGTTGAGAACTACAGCGTTGGCCCCTACCTATTGATGTCTATATTTTTTTAACTCACGGAACTACCGTCTATCCAAAGATTCTTTTCCCTCAATCTGTGTCGCCATTGAGGATTATTTTTGCTCCACCTATAAAGAACATGGATATGATCATACAAGCAACGATTTTTTAATTTTTTATACGTATATCCTATGGTACTGTACAGCAAGTTGCTTTTTTACCCATAAATCTTGAATCTTCAAACGGTTTTGATCGGGTCTGGGGTGAGCTTTTTTCTGAATTCTCCTCCTAATTTCTATACAACATTAGGTAGTTCACCATTTTTATCGTTGTCCGGTAAGAATGTAAATGCTAGAGTTCTGTTTTTAATAACAATGATAATATTAATGTATATTCTTGAATATACTAAGTCATGCCATACATGATCATTCGTTTTCATGAATAAGTACATCAAATAAAAAGGTTATTATACAAATGTTGAGGTCGAACATAAATACATTTTTGTTGTTGTCAACAACCGTAAAAATAGTTGGATAACATTTGTACAGATAGTAGCTTGTTTAAAACATAAAGTTGATAGAATATTGGAAAAATAAATGATAAAAGTTCATGTTTTTAACGAATACAACAGTAATTGTTTAAAATGGGTTAATTACAGGTTCGGTAGGTCAGAATCGCAATGTTTATTCATGTATGAAGTTCCAAATGCAACTTTAAACGCAGATAAGCGCATAGGGAGTTTACTTCATCGAGTCACGCAGATATGAGTGGTATCGCCATTTCAAGAATTATGAGAGTGTATTTTGTTGAATTTCAACAATTCTGACAAGTAAATTCTCAAGAAAAATGTAATTGTTGTTGTTGGCCTCCGTCGGTCGATGTCGACCATGGATGTACATCACATCGCATGAATGTCATGTTTTGCAACTTTTTGGATGATTAAACAGTCCGATTCGGGAGGAACAATCTCTCCCACAGCGCTTGCAACGATAGTCAGAACTCTGTTGTATTGCATCAGTTGCACGCCGGCGGCGTTTTCTGCGTTCAGCAGCCAGGAGCTGTATTTGCTCCTCCCCGGCTTGCAGTCGACGCTTTACACAATACCTCCAAAGTGAGCGGTCAAGAGCAAGTTCTTCCCAGTTTGCGGAGTCAATGTCAAGAGCTTCCATATCTCTTTTGCAAACATCTTTGTACCGCAAGTGCGGTCTGCCCAATGATCGACTTCCTAACTGCAACTCACCGTAGAGTAGATCTTTCGGTATACGATCATTTTTCATTCTATAGACATGACCAAGCCACCGCAGGTGGCGCTGACGTAATAGGGTGAACATGCTCTGTAGACCAGCTTTTGAAAGCACTTCAGCGTTAGTCACTCTGTCCATTCACGATCTGTTCAAGATACGACGGATGTTTCGTAGGTGGAAAGCATTCAGCTTCCGTTCGTGTCTTGCGTGGGTGGCCCAGGTTTCACTGTCGTATCGTAGAGCATTTAGTACGCACGCGCTGTATACCATCATCTTTGTCTTTACAGTCAGCTTGCGGTTACCCCAAACACGAGAGTTCAATCGGTACAAAATGACAGCTGCTCTGCCAATCCGCTTATCAATCTCCGTATCTAGCGAGAGGTTATCCGCAACGGTTAAACCAAGATATGTAATATGATGTACTGGTTCGAGCTGACAGTTTCCAACAGCGATGATTGGTGGCGATACAGTCCCTTGACCAAGGACTTTGGTCTTGCTCATGCTGATGGTTGGACCAAATTCTTTGTATGCCGACGAAAAACAGTCAATTAGCGATTGTAGGTTCTCTTGGGAGTGAGCAATAAAGGCTGCATCGTCGGCAAACAACAGGTCACGGATTATCACATCCCGTACTTTGGTTTGTGCTCTCAACCGGTTCAGGTTGAAAAGCTTGCCATCACTTCGCGTGCGTATGTAAATGCCTTCTGTTCTCGTCTCAGAAGCGCGCTTCAGAAGCAGAGCGAAGAAAATGCCGAACAGCGTGAGAGCAAGAAAACACTCTTGTGTGACGTCTCGGCGAATTTCAAATACTTCTGAGCTGCAACCGGTAAAATAGACCGAGCCTTTCATGCCTGAGTGGAACGAAATAACGAGTCTCAACAGCCTTGGGGGCAGCATATCAGATCAATCATTTCGAAAAGACCCCCTTGCTGACATAGTCGAATGCCTTAGTTAAATCAATAAAATGTAATTGTTGTTGTTGGCCTCCGTCGGTCGATGTCGACCATGGATGTACATCACATCGCATGAATTTCATGTTTTGCAAATTTTTGAATGACTAAACAGTCCGATTCTGGAGGAACAATCTCTCCCGCAGCGCTTGCAACGATAGTCAGAACTCTGTTGTATTGTATCACTTTAAAAATTTTATAGCTAAAAATATTAAAAGCCTTTTATGCCCTATAAGTATAAATTATCTATAGTTGTCTAAAGTAATGTGTTGCTCACATCCCCATCCCTTACACACCACTATCGGTTTCTGGCTGTTTGCCATCGTCAGGTGGAGACAGTAAGATCAGGATCAGTGTCTCAACCTGACGATGGCAAACAGCCTGAAACCGGTAGTGGTGTGTGAGGAGGAAGATGTCACCAACACATTACTTTGGTCATGCATAAGCGCCTTGATTGCTTTGACCAAGAATCACTTTGTGATTCTGTGTCTGAACATCATGGTTCGTTGTACGAACACTATATAACAGTGGCATACAAGCATAACTCTGTTAACCACTTTACCACTGTTTTAAAGTTCACTGAACCTGATCTTACTGTCTCCACCTGACGATGGCAAACAGCCTGGAACCGGTAGTGGTGTGTAAGTGATGGGCATGTGAGCAACACATTACTTTGGTCATCCATAAGCGCCTTGATTGCTTTGACCAAGAATCACTTTGTGATTCTGTGTCTGAACATCGTGGTTCGTTGTACGAACCCTATATCACAGTGGCATACAAGCATAACTTCATCTATAGTTTTATTAATAATAAATAGCTCACCTAATTTTTTCGGAGATAAGAAGTAGTTGAGTTGCTCTTTGAATTCAGTTTGTGAAGTGCTCAATCTTATATTATTGGGAAGTAAATTCCATAGACGAGAATATTTATAAATAAAGAAATCTTTTCGCAAACGATTGTGGATCTCTGGTATACATATTTTGTTTTTGTGTCGAAGATTACATACTTCCGAATTTTTGAAATCTAATTATAAATCAATGTCATTTCATTTGATATTCATTTGAATATTCTGTGAAAGATTATAAGATGTGGTGTAGTGGTGTGTATGGGATAGGGATGTGAGCAACACATTACTTTAGTATAAGATTTTGTTTTATTATTCGAAACCATAATGGTTCCAATCCTAGGATCTGACATCTTTTCTGATGTGAATGCTTATCCGAACTAGTGGTAATGGATCGTGTGAAAGAACGTTAGATGCCTTCGTAAGCATAAATATTAGACCGAGTAATGTTACTAGATATAATGTTTCAGTAATCTAATAAAGGTTGTGTATGCAACTTATAAAGCTCCAGCTTGCACTGTATCAGAGAGATGAATCTATGAAGTGAACATATATTCTTTTTGTTTTAGATATCAAGTGGCAAATTTGTTCATGAAATGTAAGTGATCCAGATACCGATGACCTAAATCACGTACACATTGTGCTGGTTGTAGTGGTGTATTATTTAGGATGATCGTATCTTTTGGTATGATAGAGTTAGAATTTATGAAAGTAGATTTATTGGTGGAGAACTCAAGACCGTTTCGAATACTCCATTGAAGTAGAGCATCCAGGTCTTCGCAAACAGCGAAAGGCTCAGTTACTACTGTGCAATTATTACCATGTTGATCTTGTTTAATGATGTAGTTTATCTTATCTGAATTTTCCGATGCCCTAGCGTTCATTAATTTAGATAACGCATTCTGTTTTTTACTTGATTTGAGGGCTGTAGACTCATCAGAAATCAGTTTATAGTTCATAATTTGTACTAGTGTGTCAGATAATTCATATGCATGCAAAAGGGAAGAGATGTCATGTTCATTACGAGCATATGATTCCGAATAAACAATGTGTTTTATAACTTATGAGCTTTGCTCAGTTTGGGGCGTCTAGCATGTCTGGTAACTCCGCCAAGGACGGTCTCAAGCCCGTCTGAGAAAGGAAGAGGGTTAAGCTTAGGGCTAGCAACCCTATTTCGTAAAACCTACATTGCTACGCAAACGATGACAACAGATCCGTGGTTCGGTCATGTCTGCAGGATGGATCCCAGTTCGCATACGAAGGTTGCCATGCACTGGCATCCGCAAGGTAAACGAAAAAAGGGGACGGCCCAAGGAAACTTGGCGCAGAACGTTGAAACGCGAACTACATGCACAAGGGTTCACAGTGCAGACGGTAACGGAAGCAGCGACAGACCGGAACCACTAGCCTGAAGTTGTCTTCGCCTCATGTGCCACCCGGCACGGAGAGGACTGAAAAAATGAAAAAAAGCATGTCTGGTAGTAGATTTCTGTAGTAACTCAACAAGTTTATTATGAAAGGTTTCGGAGATTACATTAAAATTGTCAGAAAGGAAGAAAATCAGTCCAATCTTCGTTTTCACAGATTTTCCAATCTATGTGAGTGATTATATGTGGCTTTTTAACACTAGTTATTAAGCTATGGCAACTCAATTCGAAAGATATTATGTTATGATCTCCAATAAAAAATGACGGAGATACGTTCAGGTTTAAAGGTGTGATATTCAGAGTAAAGACAAGGTCGAGGATGTTTTTATTGCGAATTGGTTTATCAGCAAACTGTGTAAAACCTAATAGTTTGGTGGCATTGGAAAAAGAATTAATATTCGTGTCGTTGCTTTCTACCCGGTTAAGTGAAAGCATGTTAAAATCTCCTGCAATTAATTAATAGCGGGAAGGGTGGACAGAGACTTCTATGAAACAATCCGTCAAGCGTTGAGGCAATGAAGAATTAGTAGCTGGTGGATAGCAGATGGATCCAAGTAAGAGATCAAAGGCCGGTAGTGCCAGCCAGATAGAATCTTCGATATGATCGAAAACGGAGGAAATGATGATGTTAGCTTGGAGGTTATAATGAACATAAACAGGGCATCCTCCTCCACGTTTTGAAACGCGGTCTTTTCTAAAAATGTGATAGTTTAGAATCAGAAGTTCACAATCTAATTGTTCCTTTTTTGTCCAAGATTCAGTTATTAGAATAATATCAGCGGGATTGGAGAGAAGATATGAACGTAAAGCTAATAACCTGTTAGTTATGGATAGAGCATTGATAAGAATAAATCGAAGATATCAGGGGCTATGATCAGAAATGGGCTTATTATGTTTTTGATTATTATGTGGAGCATGTTGATTCAGGTTAAAAGCCTTTGTGGAGGGATTTGAGAATTTATCATACTTGAATAAGGGAACATGGTAGAGTGAGTGTCAAATAAGTTAAGATATGGAAAATTGGTGTCGGGCGACCAGCTAATATGGTTAAAAAGTGCTGTGATGGGTTGTAATAATTCAAAAATAGGCTCGGGTATTGTGGACTCGGTCGATGGATTTGCCATGCCAAATTCCGATCTAACGGATGAGGCATTATACGACAATTAAAGTTCCGAGTATTTCTATTGTCAAAAGTTGAAGAATTCCTAAAAGGAGGTGGTGCAGGCAATAACGCACTAGATTGTCGAAACTTGGGCAAGATGGTTCTTTTCCTTAAGTGAGGGGATGTAGTAATTTTAGGTGGAATAATAGGTTGTGTTGAATTATTCACAGGTGAAGGTGAAGTTGGAAGTGCATTCAACTCTTGTGGCACTTCATCAAATTCCATCGTTTTTTTTTCATTGTTGGAAGATTCGGTAGAATATTGAGTAGTAATGGCACGCTTATGGAACCCAGTTCTCCGTTGCATTGGCGTGAGATCAGGTTCAAGAAATCGATTTCAAAACATCCTTATGGGCTAAAATGTGTGAAGCCAGGCATTTATCACTGAGTTCTAATAGGATTGGGCAAGACCTCGAAGGCTTAAATTTCCTCAAGCGTTTTAGCGAAGCGCAGTCCAATGAGAAGCCATAAATCTTGTAAAGGATATCTGTCGTCTACATAAAACAGTATAACATTTTTTACATCTTAAGTCTCTTTCACAAATTTCAGAAACAATTGATTCAATGAACTTGTTAGATCGTTGAAGTATATCCTTGTCGATATTTGAATTATCATCCAGGAAGATATTCAATGGTTGTAAAGTCTTGCAAACCTGTGTAACAAAAGAGTTGTTATTTCGAATTTCATTCAATTCGCATTCTAACTTCCGTAATTTATTCAAAATAAAGAAATTGTTTTGATCTAAGTATACGGAGTATTTGTTTGTCTTGGGAATTTCACGTAAATTAATTCGTTTCGAGATGAGTGTTTTAGTGTACATATTTCAAATAGTATAAATAAAAAAATAGTCAAAAGCGTGAGAGATATAAAATAAACGTTTTCGTAATTATGAAATATTTGGCAACCACGTACCGTTTTCAAACCAAGCGCTGATCGGGATAAAGCCTCAAAGTGCATTCTCCCAACGTGTTTCAAAAATCGTCAAAATCACGGCCCCCCCCCCCCCGCCCCACCCCCCACCCTGCCAGCCAGTAACGGCAACGACTGTTGCTAGCCCACTGATCACGAGTCGCTTATTCTATGTTGCAGACAAATCGCGTGGCCTGCGTTTCCTAGTCGTTAATGGCGCTGAAATTAGCGTCATACCTCTAGCATCCAGCACCTAAGAACCGCCTTCCCACACTTTTCAGTCGGCAAATGGCTCCCGTTTCAACATTTACGGCCAACGCATTCTGACCCTCAATTCAGGATTAGGATACAGTTTTCCTTGTGTGTTTCTCATCGCGGAGGTTAATCGCCGGATAATCAGTATCGATATTCTGTCTCACTTCGGTCTAAAATTCGAAGTAAAACAGCGGAGATTAATAGATACGACAACCTATTTACTAGTTTCAGGTATCACTATAAAAGCCATTTCCTCCAGCATCAAAGCTGTCACTCCAGAAACGTCGACTTTAAGTGCTATACTGCATGAATTCCCATCCATCATTCAGCCCACACGACCGACAGACAAGGTGACCCACTCCGTGAAACATCACATTGTCAATAGCGGACCACAAGTCTCCTATAGACCTAGGCGACTTCACCCGTCCGAACTCAAGATCGCAAGAGCCGAATTTGAGCACATGTTAGAGCTTCGGATCATCCCGCCCTCCTCCAGCTCCTGGTCGTCACCACTTCATATGGTCCCCAAGGAGACCTCAGATGACTGGAAGTCATGTGGCGACTAGCGTGCTCTTAACAATCGAACGCTCCCAGACAGATATCCAGTGCCACATATTCATGATTTTCCTTTGATTCTCTGTGCGACAACGATCCTTATTAAGCTTGATGCAGTTCGTGCTGATTACTACTTCCCGGTAGCCGATGAAAACATACCTAAAACGGCAATCACAACTACTTTCGACTTATACGAATCGACTCGGATGCCCTTCGGTATGAGAAACGCTGCTCAAAATTTCCAACGTTTTATCGACGAAGTCCTGCGAGGCTTGAAATTTTCCTACGCATACATTGATGACGTCATATTAGGCAGCAACTCTCCAGAGGGATAAAGATCAATCCTACTAAATGCATTTTTGGCACAAATTCACTTCCTCGGTCATCGCATCACTCGATCTGATATAACACCTTTTCCCAAGAAATGCCAGGCGATTTCCGACTTTCCTGTCCCAACAACGGTAACGCAGTTGCGCCGGTTTATCGGCATGATCAACTTTTACCGTCACTTCATTCGAATCTGTGCAAAGATCATTGCACCACTGTCTGATTTACTCGACTCCAAAGCAACATCACTTCAGCTTCCGCCAGAGGCACTTAAAGCTTTTGCCGCATCCAAAAAAGCTGTTTGCAGTGCCACAGAACTCTCATTCATTGATCCAGACCCGATTTCCCTTTATCATTGACGACCGATGCCTCCAATTCGGCTGAGGGAGCTGTTTTTCAACAACACCATAAGAACACAGTCTTTTCATTCTCATTTTTCTCGCAAAAGCCTAATCCAGCACAAACTCGCTATAGCACGTTTGACCGTGAACTACTTGCGATATATTTGGCCAAACGGCATTTCCGTCATCTACTGGAAGGTCGAGACTTCATTATTTTTACGGATCAAAAACCACTGACTTTTGCCCTGCATTCTCAACTCAATCGTCATTCGCCGCGCGAGATTCGCCACTTAGATTATATTTCTCAATTCTCTACCGATATTCGTTGCGTCCAAGGAGACGCGAACTTGGTTGCCGATGCTTTATCAAGACGTGACATTTCTGCTTTGTTTGCAGACACACTATTCGATCTCTTTCTTTTGGCTAACCATTTAGCCGATATAGATGAAACCGAACTCGCGAAGTGTAATCCCTGTATTTGCAGCAAATTGAGTCATCAAACGCCGATGCCTCATTGATGTGCGATATCTCGCCAGGGAATTTTGGTACAAAGCGGCATACCCAGCACCACTCGGTGTTTGTGCGAGTCAGCTTCCTACCTTGCAACCATCCAAGCTTGCGGACTGCAAGGCAGCAGGGATTCGGCAGAACAGAGGTGGTTTACAGACTCTGTTCCAGGTTTTTCTCATGGTTTTCTCCCGAAGCCTTTCACACGATCGGCTATCCCGCAAGGCGCGGAGTTACAAAATTCACCCCCCCCCCCCTTCCCCCCCCCCTGGGTTTCCCTTTCCTTAGATGAACTGCCCCCTCCAGGATAAACGAGCTCTATCTGCCCGAAGAAACTGTTTTCAGGCGCCCGCACTCGCCCTCGCCTCTTTTCCTGTTTGAGAAGCTAGTCCTCCGGGATTGGGGAGCCACTCGTGCAGGCGAGGAAGCTGGACTTGGTTGTCGGAGGCTATTTGAGACGCGTGCCATATGGGAGCATTTTATAAACAGTGGGAGCTTATCCCCACTGCCACCCCCGGATATGACAACCTTTAGCATCAGAGAAAGAATTACACTCTGGTAGCATGTACCAAATGCCAAGGAGTATGCGGCAAGTTCTCAATAAAAATAGATCAGCCGACAAGTGATACCATAGCAGCAACTTGGAGTGCTAAGACTTTCTGGCTAGTGAAGCCCTTTCTCCTAACCTATCCGAGGTCCGCCAAAAACGTACAAAATGAAATAAAAGACTGAAACTTGTGTACAATCCTCAGGCGTTACAGTAGTGCCGAAAAGTTGCGAACGGCATCGGCATTTTTCACCTCTGTTTCAAACATACGCTCTCCCTACTGGTACCATCACCAAACATGCCAAGATGTTCACCGTAGGGGTGATCTTGAGTAAATCGAACAGACGAAACAGTTTTTGTATCGAGCGTTTGGTATGGAATATTAGCGTGGATCCAGTTCGAGTGCCACAGAGTAATACACGGTAAGTGGGCTGGGACCCTATGAGGTATGAGAGCACAAGCCTGATTCAAGTGCCGCACAGTCAGAGACTGCACGTGGGCCAAGATACTGTCAGGTTGTATGAAAGCATAAGCCTGATCTAGGCAAAGTGCCGTACAGTCAGAGACTGCACGTGGGCTAAAATACTGTCAGGTTGCCCAGGCCTAGACAGATATGAGAAAGAAAATAGAAATGGTAGTGAGACTCCAGCCTGTTTCAGCATGCAGCTCACCACCGATGGCCAATCAATTTAGCACGGTGTTAGCCGCACAGC
This sequence comes from Atriophallophorus winterbourni, assembly GCA_013407085.1. NCBI lineage: Eukaryota > Metazoa > Platyhelminthes > Trematoda > Plagiorchiida > Microphallidae > Atriophallophorus > Atriophallophorus winterbourni. The sequence continues at coordinate 1,965 of JACCGJ010007048.1, read as the reverse complement.
ACATAAATACTGTACGATTGCACATCCGTGCCCTGGCCTAGACAGATATGAGGAAGAAAAAAGGACTACGGAGGAATATCAGAAGTGAGGTGGCAGCCTATTCGCACGGATGTGCAATCGTGCAGCATTTCTGAGCTGTGTGGCTAACACCGTGCTAAATTGATTGACCAACGCTAGTGAGCTGCATGCTGAAACACGCTGGAAGCTCACTACCATTTCTATTTTCTTTCTATTTCTGTTGTCATATCTGTTTAAGCCTTAGCAACCTGACAGTAACTTTGCCCACATGCAGTCTCTCAATGTGTGGCATCTTGCCTGGATCAGGCTTGTGCTTTCATACCATGCATACATACATACACGGGAAGTGGGCTGGGACACTATCAGGCCTAGAGAGGAATATCAAAAGTGAGATGGTAGCCCGTTCCAACAAGCAGCTTATTACAATTGGTTGTCAATTTTACACCATGCAGAAACAGCGTACAACTTCGAATCCACGCATCATAGTTAATTAAGATACCTCGTTATTCCATGAGATTGCAGTACTAGAGACCAAGAGCATGGTATGGTTTGAAATCACAAGCCTGATCCACGCAAAGTGCCCCACAGTCGGAGACTACATGTGGGCTAAAATACTGTCAGGTTGCACAGGCCTAGACAGATATGAGGAAGGAAAAATAACAGGAAATGATAGTGAGACTCCAGCCTGTTTCCGCATGCAGCTCACCACCTCTGGCCAATCAATTTAGCACGGTGTTTGCCGCACAGCACAAAAACTCTCGGAAAGACCACAACAAAAATTGTCAGAGGGTGATGTTATGTAGATCATTCGTCGCTTTCTGCACTATTACACATTGATGGAAGTCATTGTCAATCAATGGTTGGTTAAAACTACAATCACGAAATTATTCGACGTAAATGGATGAAAGTCAGGCTCAGACACACACATATAGAGAGAACTAATAATAAATTGAGCGTTCTGAAAAAGGGCAACGCGGAACAAAGGTTTATTTATCCATGACGAAATGTGCTTAGCCACTCAAGCGGAATAGATGCGAAACGCGCACTTAAGCGCAACGCATACACACGCATGCAATGGCCCGAAGAGGTTGTCGGTAATCTAGTGGCGCGGCACTCAAACCAAAAGAAGTGTGGAGATCAATGCGGCCTTGCGTGACATTCCGACACCACGAAAGACAAGCACCGCGCACACCAGCGCCGAAAGTTGACATGAAACAAACAAACAAACACTTGCATTCAACGTACTGAAGGTATGTATGAAAGTACAGGCTTGATCCAAGCGAAGGGCAGCACAGTGAAAGACTGCACGTGGGATAAGATACTGTCAGGTATTGTCAGTTCAACGTATTAGATGACAAGTAAAAACAAAACAAATCAATGGCATCATCGTCATCATCATCATTGACAGCATTACACGGGTAACACGTACCAAGTGCTTGACTGCCATACAACTATGACATCGTAAAGATTCATGGCATCACGATGTCTTGGAAAGCAGTTCACAGTTTGGTCTACGAGAAACGACGGCATACACCAAAAGAACGGAACTAATTCAGAACATTACATGGGCATCATCAAATGGTACCGTTATCTGTATCCTACGCATTGTCATATCATTTCTTTGAGATGGTTACCTGAAAGCAAAATAATTGCGATTTCCGGCACAGTACCGCGCATTCCATGTGCCCTGCACGTGCAGTTAAGATGACGTAGTGCCCCAGGCCTAGACCAAATACGAGAATCCATCATCATCCTCATTACAGACAGGCACTACCACGGTAGCAACGTACGACTGCTTTATTTCATCTTGCCACTCATTCACTACCACGAAAAAGGAAATCCTAAAAGATGGGGCAGGGTGGGATTACAAAGCGACGGGTTCTGTAGACGAAGTAAGCACCAAAAACAACATGGGGCCCTGTAAACATGCACCGATTTTACGCCATC
>JACCGJ010007046.1:0-51941 GCA_013407085.1 Atriophallophorus winterbourni | reverse complement strand
TATATATATATATATATATATATATATATATATATATAATCAAAATCAATGGGACGATGATAGTTTGTTAATAGTTTGGGGCGAAATTCGGATTAGCTATCATATAATCGTCAAGTTTTGATTTGAATATAGATAAACTGTTTGAGTTTACCATGGTGTCCAGGCTTGTGCGGCATAGTCTAGAACCGGGTGTATATATGTATTCATTTTGAGAGAAAAACACCCCGGGGAAAACGTCCTAATATCCGCCGTACAATGCCGAGTAGCCGAGACGCACTTTTGAAAACGCGTCTGGATGACAGCCGTAACAAATACAGAGGATGCAATCAAAATTCCATTGAGGTGTTTGGTTTGTGTGGGTTCATATGGTAAATATACAGGCCCGATAGTGTTGTGCATCAAGTTTCGATATAAAATCAAGGATCGTAGGAGCGTTCACAATATCCTGTGATAGTGAATTCCACAGAAAGCAAATACGCACCGAGAAGAAATGTCGTCTAGAATCAAGTCTTGATTGTGGCATAACGAGACAACTTGAGTGACCCCGTGTATTCTTAGGGGAACTAACTTATATCAAATCGCGGAGAGGGTGATTTTCCATCCGCAGTATTTTAAATGTTAGGATCATGTCGCTCCTTACTCTCCTTTTGTAAAATCGGTCAATCCCAGCATGGCCATTCGCTCTTGGTATGGGATGTGCTGCATCCCATCAAGTAGCTTCGTCGCCCGGTGATAAATTTTATCCAGCAATCCAATGTCTTTACGCAGCCACGGTGTCCAAGCTGGGATCATGTATTCTATCGTCGGATGGATGTAAATATTTAAAATGTGAAGGAGCGTTTTAGGAGAGAACTGCTCAAATATTCTCCTGAGCATACCCAAGATAACGCTTGCCCTGTTGAATACTTTCTGGCAATTACTATTCGGTTTCAGGTTATTAGTAATCCAGATACCGAGAACCTTTTCAGCGCTGGTCCAAGTCAAGTTTTCATGACCAAGATTATATTGTCGGCGAAGTTGAAACATTTTACATTTACGTATGTTGAAAAGCATCTGATTTCGTTGAGACCAGTTATACAGGGCATCCAAATCCTATTGCAGCATAAAACAATCTTCAGTCGTTCGGATTTGCTTTCATATTTTTATTTTATTAGAAAAACTAACATCTTTTAACATACTACTGAGTTATCGTGGATTATTCGTTAAATGACGAAATCACGAGTTCAAACGCAGCTATATCGACCAGTCGACCAAACTCTCATTTCTCAACCGGCCGGCCCAATTCAGGCTACTAACGTGTGTAACAGCGTCACGAGATCCAACACAGTCGAAAAAATCGATCGATCAAGTTGTGACTGCAAGGATTGTTGTCCCGACACCGACATGGAACCAAGTTGACCTTTGCGCCAAGTGCCTGGACCCGGTAAGCAGTGATAGTGTTAAACGTACTTTTTGCGACTTATACCTGCACGTGACCTGTGATGAGACTTTGACTGATGAGTGTGTAAGTCTTGTTTATGATAACAACTATACACGGGATGGGGATGTGAGCACCACAATACATTGAACTATCCAACTGTTTGTTATTTCTGCTATGCATGTAGAAATTCAAATATAAATGGCCATCGCAAGAGTATACATTCATCTGTTGGAAAACTGTCTAATACAATAGATAGTAGATTGTTACAACTGGAAGAGGAGCTCGCACAAGTGAAGAATTCTGTAGAGCCATTAATAAAGCCTAAAACATGTAAACTATGGGGGCACAATCCAGCCCAGTAGAAGTTACAAGTGGCGTACCTCAAGGCTCAGTCTGGGGGCCAATACTCTTCCTCGAACGATATACCTGAAATCGTACGCAGCAAAATCATTTTATTTGCGGATGACATCAAAAGTATGAACTAGCGTACGCACCATACAAAAAGATCTCGAAACACTTAATACGTGGTCCTTGCGAAACTGCCTACCATTCAACATACAAAAATATTAAATGTTAAACGTCGGTAAATCATTCGAATTCACCTACTCTCTGAGATCTCAGCAACTTTCATGGGTTACGGAAGAGAAACACCTGGGTGTGTGGATTAGCAGTAATTTGAAGTCTTCACGGCAGTGTTCTGTGGTATACAAATTCCTGCCAAAGCATAGCACTGCTTTGAAGGATCTTCAGCAGTTTCACAAAGCAGATACTCACACGGATAATACCTAATAATACCTATATCCGACCAACAATAGGGTACGTTTTTCAAGCATGGTTCCCATGTTTACATAATGAAATGCATACACCCATTTGTGGACTTTACAGCCAAAGCTTGGCCACCATGTTTGGAAAAAGACGTCTCTCTACTCCAAAGGATCTATCGTATCAAAATAGTTATTAGATTGTTAAATCTATTCTTTGACCACTGACTGACTATACTCGGATTGTGCACTCTGGAGCGCATCTAAGTTGATCTAATCATGATATATGGAATAATCCAAACGGTGTCCTACCCACTCAGCCACCTCTGTAATATTGGTTCCAGTCTCCCGACCCGCAGTCACAATCTGACCATTCAAATACAACATTCCTGATAAACATGTCACCGGTACTTTAACGTAGCCCATGTTTGCTTTCTGTGAAACAGTTTACCACCAGAAATCGTGTCCTGATAATCAAAGAAACGTTTCGATCTTTAATGTTGAATAATACTCAAGTGGCACCAGCTTAATGAAATTCATTAGTGCTTTCATTTTACACAAGCACTTGGGAGAACAAATTTAGCCAAACACATTTCCGGGACCGACATTTCCTAACTCGATGTCGAAGATCGAATCACGTTGACTCCTCCTTCGAACCACATGGATGCAAACATAAAAGTACGAATGTATTGTGTTGCTCACCTCCCCATCTCTAAGACGGTTTGTTTAACTTTTACGTTTAGATTTATGTATATGTGTATATGCTTTTTAAACCAATATGGAGCACACTTCAGGAATGTCAAATCTAAATATCGGTTGCGGGTAAAACGTAAATAAAACCGTTTGTTTACGGCATGGAGCTGAGTGGTTGTTTATTAACGCAAACACACCGACTGCCGATACCGACATTTTGATGTTGCGACTAACGGAAACACGTATTCGTGCGGGGCCAGTTAAAAGCCCAATTGATCAACATAAATTGGAGGATAGAACGTCACCGCTCATTCGTTTCAATGCTATCCCCATTACATCTGATTATTTGAATGTGTGTACTTATTCATCGGACCAATAGCTACATTACACGATCCTACACTGCGTAAAATAAATACGATCAAGTGCATATGTACGAATGCTCAATGTTTAACCAACAAATTAGCTGAACAACGCGAGCTTTGCGACAGACTATCACCCGATTTGGTTGCAGCTAAAATCTTGGTTCCAGCCCTACATGACTGTCACTGAGCTCTCGATTCTGAAAATATCACTACTCCGTCGCGATCGTCTAAGATCCGGTCGTGGAGTTGCAGTCTACTTTCATGAACGTTTAAAACAGTGTAACATAATCGATCATCCTGACCTAAGCCTTCCTGATACGATGTGGTGTTCATTAAATCTAGTGAATGGAGATGAATGTACGATTGGATTCATTTACCGCTTGCCATCATCCGAAAGCTCTTTTAATCATAAACTAATCGAATCCTTTCAATACATCACAAGCTACCAGACTACTCAATTGCTGCTGGCGATTTTAAACTACCGCATCTGTTTTCAAGAAGTGAACACTCCCTGCATTCGATTGAACATAAATTCAAGGAGGTTAACGAAATTGCTTCCCTGCATAACCACGTTGACCAGCCAACTCGCAGGCGGGCTGTATAGAACTCCACATTTGTGCCAGCTGCTCCTCCAGTTGCGAATATATACTCTCTTTCCCAACAGATGAATGTATACCCTTGCGATAGCCATTTATATTTGAATTTCTACAAACATTACAAAAATACGTTCACACGCCTTACACACTCATCAGCCAAATTCTCATCACAAGTCACATGAAGGTGTAATTGCAAAAAGTACAGTACCGAAGCACTATCAGTTCTTGCCGGATCCAGGTTCAGTTGGTTCGATGACGCTTTCGGGTGAACAATCCACGAAGTTACACTTTGATCGATCGATTTCTTAGTCTGTGTTGTGTCTCGTGACGCGGTCACGCGTAAGTAGATTGAATTGGCCTGACCAGCAGAGAGGGGCGTTTGGTCGACTGGTCGATGTCACTGTGTTCGAACTCGTGATTTCGTCATTTAGCAAATAATAAACGATAACTCGAACGCGTTCACTTAAGGATGTTACTCGGATTAGTGATTGATAATCACTGGAAATAAGGAATTACTCAGCATACAAAGTTATACTTGTATGCCACCGTTGTATAGGGTTCTTACAAAGAACCACGATGTTCAAATACAGACTCACAAATTGATGTGGAAGTAAGCAAGACAATAAATTACTCAGCATACAGTTTAGTAGATAAATTGATTTTGATCTCGAATGCTTATAATAGCAAGATCAGCGTCTGCCATGGGCTTTGCAGTTCTTAAACAATTGAGTGTGTAGGTGCGAAGTTCATTTGCGCTGATTGCTAATAACGAGCTTTGAAATGATTGTGGGTCATAGTTGTTCATCAAACTAGATGACATCATCAGCGAAACAACTTTCAGAGCGACTGGGCGATGGGCATCATTCGAATTAATTAGCTAGAATCTTTGCATGTCCTCGTTGTTGGCGTGTTCTCATTGGTCCGTAGACCCCATCCAATTGAATTTGCTCATCGGTTGACTATGGTGTTGTATACCGCTTTAGGAACTCTCGAACCTGACGAGTTCTGCCTTTGGCGATTATTTCTGTTCTATCCCAATTGAATTCGTGTCCTTCTCGATCCATGTGTTGTGGTCATGTTGTCGTGTAGCCAGTTTGTGTTCATGTATCCTTTTTTCTATCCTTCTTCCAGTCTGTCCGATATAATATTTCTCAGAATAGGAACAATGGATTCGGTACACGACGTTATTTCTTTCCTCCTTTGCAAATGTTTCTTGACCTTGACTAGTTGGCATCTTAGTGTTGAAGCAGGCTTGTGTGCTAAACTAATTCCGAGCGGGCGTAGTATTCTTGCGATAATCTTTGAGATGTTTTGTATATACGTTAGTGTTAACCTTGATGCGTTCGTGTTGTTCACACGCGATTGTGTTGTCGAATACTTGTTGCGGATGATGAAGCCATTTGGGTATTCATTCTTCCGGAAGTGTTTGAATTAATATATCTCTTCATCTTTCTTGAGTTCGTCTGTACTGCAGTGTTTTTTGAGCGGTTGAATAGTGTTCGGACACAGATTCGCTTGTGGTTGGCCGGGTGCTTGCTTTTACAGTTTTAAATTTTGTCCGGGTTTGTTCTTTTCCTGTATACACTTGTTTCTAGATTTCCTGTTTCAGTTCTTCGGACATTCACATCCAGTAATGGTAGGCAGTTGTCCCATTCTGTCTCCTTCGTAAATTGAATTCGAGCGAAGACGTAATTAAGTAGACGGTGCACATCTTATAAGTTTACTTTCTTTAGATTCACGAGCGTATCATCGACGCATCGGATCCCGAGTTTGGGTTGGATCAGCGGAAATGCGATAGGTTCAAGTCTTTGCATTACGGCTTCCGCTAGAAACCCAGTGATTGGTGATCCCATTGGTGTTTCTCTCATTTTTTACACAAATGTTTGCTGAATTTGAAATTCGTCTGCAAACACAATTCCTATAACTGCAGTATACATTTCTTGGTTAGTCGGTTTCCATTCTGCTCCACGTTCGTCCAGCACTAATGTAGTGTCGATCGATGTAAACAGCGCTGTCACATCAAAAGAAACCATGATTTCTTCATCTTCTACATTCAAGTCATTTATCTTCTGTAGTAATTTAGTTGCGGAATCTATGGAATAATCTGATCCTTGAAGAAGGTAGAGTAATCTTTTTTGCAGTTCTTTGCGGAGTTTGTAGGGAGGTGCTCCAGGCAGCGACACGATTGGGCGTAGTGGAATGTCTTCCTTGTGATTTTTTGTTAGTCCATAAAATCATGGTAAGCTCTAGCCTTTGGGTTTTATTCTAAAATTTTCGACTGCACTGAGTTGCTCCTTGGAATTTATATTCTTTGACGTAGCATTTATTTTATTTTCCAACTTTTTGGTTTAGTCTTCGTTGATCTCCCGATATGTAGTGGTGTGTTGCATAAGTTGTTCAGCCGTCACCTGTCCTTTGTCTACCGGTAATACGACAATATTTCTATCTATTTTCGTAAACTATTCATTGCAGTGATCTCGTTGCGCAATCCCGCAATCAACCATACCAGCTCGGAGTACAACTATGACCTGCAATCCGGTTCTTGAGCTACAAGTTTTCAAAACAATTTCAAATGATATTCAAAGCATCACAGTCCGGCACAACACAAGGTCAGAACGCGCCGAAAATACCGACGACGACAATGGCAAACTCGTAATATTTCGGGTTTCGGCAGAGTTGCATTAGAATGGTTTGAGCGACACCATCTTGAGAAGTAGAAGAAGATGGACAACATCATTCGAAATCGAACGATATGCAATCCATCAATGCCGGTCAAACGAGGCCTGCGTGGCGAGGACTTGAAGTCTACCGGTTGGCACGAAATTGATCGATAAATCAGATAGAAGTGACAACCGGGTCAGACATGTTTCAGCATCCGCGTTGTAGTAGTTTGATTTACCTGTATAAGACAGGTGTGTGTTTTAAAACATGATACTTGAATGCCACTGTTGCATAGGGTTCGTACAACGAACCACGATGTTGAAACACAGAATCACATAGTGATTCGTCGTGAAGCCCTCAAGGTGCTTATGGATGACCAAAGTGATGTGTTTCGGGGAATGTGAGCAACATACCACTCAGGTCTGTGTTTTGTTATTTGTCTTGTGCGTAACAAACGCGTTGACCAATCAGCTTCATCTTGTGTTGTGTGATTCGTGGTTGAACGCGATTAGCGTTGGACAGGTTGGCCTCAAGGATTAATCGAGATGCAATCGTTGTGCGTGCGTGCGACTTGGGGTTGAACCGATGACCCGAATATTGCGATAAGTGGCAAGATGTTCACCAACTGGCAGTTACTGTTTCTCTCACCCCACTCGCTAAATCAGGATTGGCCATGCGAATTCAAGTTAACCCTTATCCGGCACAGTGCATTTAGGTATCGCCATCTGAATGCCAACTAACTTATTCTGAGAGTCTCCCTTGCAGGCGGTGTCCCAAAGGGCTTTCACATATTTTCTATTTTGTAGGTAAATGTTATACGCATTTTATGATGTCATTTACATCGTTTCAGATGACCCAATACTTCAACGACGAAAGCTACACTTGTTTTGCGTCGTGAGCGCGAAATAAACCGGCTTCATTAGTCACTCGAAAACAGTTTGCGAAATCCCGTTCGATATAAATTTACCATTCGCGTTTGCCAATTCCGAATCTCCGCATTGAAACACAGCCTACTTAATCTATCACGTGATAATGTGCTTAGTTATCGACCGTAAACCATTATACTGATCTTCCTTGTCCTTCCAGATAACACGTGATCCTAAACTCAATACATCTTATTTCGACCGTCTAACATCCGAATTATCAGCAATGGATTAGAGGCCTCACACCAGCACCTGCCTAAGTATTTCAACGTAGCATTGAGGGGTCAAGGACCGGGGCTATGAGCAATATCAAAGTTGGTGTATTTCAATTATGACAATGTCGACATTTTGCAATTCCAGTTAATACGTTTCTCTAAGACCACACTTTGTGACTGGAAAACGGCGACAGTTGCTTCCATTTGCCATCCAATTCTGTTTGTGTTGCTTTCTGAATATCGACGGCTTTGCTATAAAACTAGCTTAGCATATTGTGGTTTGTATCAAGTATCTCACGGTGCCGCGCTGTCGAAGTAAACACTAAACTCGATTTGCGTACACCGCACGTCTTGGATCACATTATCGTTCCTGTTTGGTCGTGCATCCATTGCCGAAAAGTCGATAAAATTCACACGTGGGCGATACACAAACCCAACTGCTGGACAAATACGGTTTGCGCTGTTTTGAACGCGCGAAAACCCCAAACAGATATTCAAGAGGCTATTAATCGTGGGGTATTAATTGTGGATGGACCGTAAAAACAATGAATTCGTTATTGGTATTGAAAGCACGGGTTGTGACAATTTTGAGGATGCAATGCTATTCCCAATGTGCACAATTACTTGCGTGTTCCCTGAGATCTGCACGCGAAAGAATTCAAATGAAATGTTGGCGAATGAGCTTCAAACAGATAGTAGATGCGTTGTAGTAAAATTTCGAAAATGTTTAAAATTGTGATGATTGGATGAAAAATAACTGGGTGCGCTCAAAAGTGTCGAAGCTCTCAATAATTCAACCACATAATCATCAGCATTATATCAACCACACCCGGTGTAAGAAAAATTAGCCCTCGAGTGGGAACGCGAAATGCGCCGGAGACAGTCCATGTTTCGTAGAATAAAATGTATTGTTTTACTCACATGCGCAAGAAGTGAACCTCTCCCATCTTAACTGCTAAAAGACAATAGCAGACAATGAAGTCTAATAAACTGGAATGCAACATGAAATCATTCTGCAATATGAAACCAAACTTTTGAGTTGAGTATACAGTGTTCGTCGCTAGTGGGATTGCTGAATCTACCAGCAAAATAGCAGATTGCGTTTAAAAAACCCGACATCTATCGCATCCTCAAAATGATGCGATCAACCCATTTAAGACAACCGATTACCTTACTAATCGGCATACTCGAATACGCCTGGATAACATTTCCTCACAATAAAAATGTTACAGTAGAAGTCAACTAGGATTTAGCCAAATTTAGAACAAGGATGAATTATACTATTACAGAATATTGGTGATATTGTACATTTCACCTAGGACCGCAAAGTTAGTCTACAGTGTGTTGAGTTTTAAACTAATTTAGACACTGTGGATCGGAATATCGGTGACCATAAATTCTTGAATCTTGAATCTTGAATCTTGAGACCGGTCATGCAATCATAATGGAAAGAAATTTGAGTGAAATCGGTCAGTACAGTTTATGGGTAATGTTTCACTTCTGACACTAACTAAGGGTGACAGTCGGGACAACAGAGCATAATTAAGTAGCAGTAAAACCACAACATCTATTTCTACCTTACAGCAAACCAGCCTATAGCAAGCCTAAGGGGTATCACCCTTGATCTAACGAAGCTTCTGTGTTAGAAGTAATAGGTTTCCAAAAACTGCTGTAACCGATTGTACAAACATTTCTTTCATTTAGTTTGGACACTGCTGTTTACCAACAAAAAGGGAATCCCATTGGCTTCGTTATAGTTTTAAAAGGCATAGTCTTCTATGTAGAAATGTGACTACTATTTTTAACCAAGTCTCTTCAAACAAACACTGTCTTTGCATAGGCATAACGTGCCCTCAATCTACTCAAACGGGTATTTGGGAAATTTTCGCCCAAGATATTCCCATGGATTATGAATGCATAATTGAGACTAGTCATGGAATAGGGTGTGTAGTCATGGTATCCGTGGCTCAAGAAGAATGTATAACTTATGCAGCGAATCTATCTATCTAGCTACAGAAATTGGAAAAGCTCGGGGTTGGTGACAGATTATTGGCCTGGGTACCGGATTATTTGACAGGTAGAGCCATCGAGGTTAGAGTTGATGGGGCACTATCCAGACGCCGAAAAGTTACAAGTGGCATATCGCAAAGGCTCAGTCTTGGGGCCAATATTATTCCTGGTGTACGCGAACGATATACCTGAAATCTTACGCAGAAAAATCATTTTATTTGCGGATGACATCAAAGTTTGGACAAGAAGACTGCCAAATTTTACAAACAGATCTCAAAGCACTTCACACGTGGTCATTACGAAACTCTCTACTATTCAACATCCAAAAAAGGTAAAAATGTTAAAGGTGGGTAAATCATTCGAATTCACATCTTCTATGGGATCGCAACAACTTTCATGGGTAACGGAAGAGAAAGAGTTGTGTGTGTTGATTAGAAGTAACTTGAGGTATTCACGGCAGTGTTCTGTGGATTATAAAAATTTCTGCCAATACTCATCACTGCTCATAAGGATCTTCGGTTGTTTCACAAAGCTGGTGATCCCACGGATAATTAAAACCTATATCCGCCAAACAATGCAGTACGCTGTTCAAACATGGTTTCCAAAGAAAATGACCTTGATGCAACGCCCATACCACCGCACTACGAAACAGGTAATTCAGGGTAATTCAAGGTGATTCAAGGTTTTTAATGGTCTAAAAAGCAACAAGCTTAACAACAAGCATAGGATGGTAAAAATTGAAATTTAAGTGTATAAACAATATGAGAACATGGATTTAACAGTACGTAAGTGTTCAATCTTATATTGTTTATACACTTAAATTTCAATTTTTACCATCCTAGCTTGTGTTAAGCTTGTTGCTTTTTAGACCATTAAAAACCATGAATAACCTGTTTCCTAGTGCGGTGGTATGATCGACTATACAACGGGCCCTACGAGGAGAGGATTGCAACGCTGAACCTATTTGACGTTTCGTACCGTCGTGTCAGGGGTGTCTTGATCCTGCTGTTCAACATTCTGCATACAGTGGATCATCCACTTGAACACCTGTTTCATCGACAAGAAGCACTTGGTAGCAGATAGCAGGGCTACAAGTTAATTATTCCACACTCTTGATCAAACTGTCGGCGGTTCTTCTTTGCTGCCCGCGATAACAAAACATCTTTGTTGTCATTTATGCATTCCCGTTATTTTTAATCGATGGTTACTGTAAAGTATTTGATTTTTGGAACATTAAAACTTTGAATCACTGCGATGATTTACAAGCGAGCTTGTGGTATCTGAAGGTTTGAGGAAAGATTGTTTGGCAAATATAACTTCAAAGCTAAATAAATATAATTACAAATGAGGAACAACGGTCTTTTGATTAGGATTGAACGTCCTGCATTATGGTTGTTTGTGGATATTACGAAACTACTGAACAATCCATGTTTCCGGGTGGAATCTGCGGGTTTCAATTTATCGAAAACACAATGAATTTTCTGCCTCGAGATCCAGCGGTCTTAGTGATTCCCGTGAATCGAAATGAGGAAAGCACACAATCTTGCTCGTCTGTTGGACATTCAACACAGGTGACTGGATCGCGTGCAATTATGGGCAGGCAGTTCAATCTTACACACTCTGCCTCATCTACATACCTGATCACTGTGTGCTCATGTGATTGAACAGTGCTGCCGTGCCAATCTTATCCAACTCTGGCTTAAAAGTTGAGCATGATCTACCAGTGACCTGATATCACTATGATCATTTCTACGAAAGATTGCTTGATCATTACGCCGACAGTCAGTCAAATCGGCTCTGAGTGATGTGAAAATATTTGAATGCGTAAGCCATGAAGCTATTTCGGTGGCTATTACATCAGCCGTCCTCGAATGCTCAAGCTTAATCTTCGTGACACATTATTGAAAAACCGTAGAAACCCGAGAACGCATTAACAGGTTTTACTCAAGAAAAGCGGGAATCACTTTAAACAACAAAGCGGTAATCAGACAATATTTCAAGACCGGCTACCTTGTCACTCAAATTCAATATGCATTTACCAATTCGCCAGATTCCGTAGTGCAAAATACGCATTAGCCACAAGACACGACAACTGTAAAAGCGAATATCCAAACACCACCCAGGTTGGTTGCACATAAATTGTTCTAGGGAGGTGAATAGTTCGGTTCTAACACATCTGGTCTAGCCACAACCTGCCACAAAGTCCCAGCTGGGGTATTTTGAAGACGGCTGAGACAATGGCCATCAGACCGAACTTATGCGTTTCGAAGCTATTGCTGATTTCGATAGAAATCAGAAACTCGGAAGAACCAAATATATGTCTAAAGCTTTTGACCGAGTTTATCACTTTCGACTACTACAAAAGCTGAAGCAGATTGGTATCAGCGGACAGCTACTCGTATTGCTCGAAATTACCTCATTGGTGGCAAGGCGATCTTTCGAATCAACGGGGTACAATCGCAGGTTATTGATGCCTCCAATGGGGTACCGCAAGGTTCAGTCCTCGAGCTAAGACTTTTCTTGGTTACATCAACAACCTACCAGATTCGATCTCATGCAGGGTAATTCTCTAGGCTGATTATATTAACCTTTAGACGCGGATAAAATCAACTGCGGACTGTGTACAGCTGCAAAGTGATTTAGATGTTCTCCATGAATGGTCTGTACGGAATAAGTTGATACTCAATTTCCAAAAATGCAAGGTGTTTCAAATTGGTAAACCATTCCAGTACCAATATCACTTTGGGCAGATGATTTTGTGCTAGATGGAGACAGAAAGGGATCTTGGAATCTGGGTATGCGGCAGCTTGAAGAACAACCTGCATTGTGAGGTAATCCACAAGCATGCTTGCAAGCTTCTAGGTATGCTGCGATGGATTTTTAGAACCTTCTCGCCTGGAACGTTGCCCAATATCATGAAAGCCTACTTAATTCCAACCATGGAGCATGCATCACAAGCTTGGACTCCGTGGTTAAAAATTTATGTATTATTGCTTGATAAAATATACTATCTAGCAACCAAACTCGTAAGAGGTTTCCGGAAACTAACGTACGCGGAACGATTGCAAAATTTGAGATTCCCTACTCCACCTCAAAGAAGCCTTCGAGGTGATATGATACTAGCATACGAAATCTTAAATACCTGAGATCATCCTTTAAAACATTTATTCGAGTACCCTGAGTCACGACACACACGCAGCCACTCAGCGACACTACAAATTCCCAAATTCCGTTTCAGATTTCGCGGATATTTTTATTGAGTACGTGTCTGTTTCCTTTGGAATGCCCTCCCCGAAACTCTTGTCATCGCTTCCAGCGTTGAAAAGTTCATTTGAAATTTGGATACTTATTTGTTGCATAAAGATTTAACGACACCTGCGTATTGGCTCATGGTAACTATACAACTTGACTATACTTGACATTACACGTTTATTTTATACATTTTTCCTGAACAAATATTTACTATGATATGGTAATTGTGAAGATATGTGCGTTTTGTGACCATAAATTCTTGAATCTTTAATCTTAAATATATATAGATAGTGAGATTAGGAATTATCAACCAAATGCAATTTAAACTTGATCCTTCTTCGTTATACTTTGAATTACTTTGAATTACCAACGCTGATTTGAGAAATCTTCTGGGTTATAAGCAAAACCATACAAAAACCGTCTAGCAGATTCATTGAACACATTTATCGTAACTATGACGCTAATTTATTCCGATTTATCTAATTGTATTCTAGGGTCCTCCAATTGACAACTGTGCCGATATTTGACATTCGCGCATGCGAGATTAATTCGCATGTAGCCGAAATGAAGCGTGGGAATACGAATTGCTTGTTTGTTACGTTTATAAACAAACCAAGGTAGCTTCGTGTTAAATGTGAGAGAGAGCGACATTTTCGAGGTTCGAAAATTCATGGTGATGAAAAGAACTTACATTCACAATGCCCTAGCATAGTAAATATTCGTTCATGTAATGTCATTTCGAGTTCAGTTGAATACTTACCATGAGTCAATAAGCAGATGCCATCAAATATTTATGCAACAAATAATTGATCTCATTTCGAACAAATAATTCGACGCACCTGCAGTGGCTTGGTCATGTCTACAGAATGGAAAATGGTCGTATTCCGAAAGATCTACTCTATGGAGAGTTGCAATTAGGAAGTCGACTATTGGGCAGACCGCACTTGCGGTACAAAGACGTTTGCAAAAGAGATATAAAAGCTCTTGGCATTGACCCCGCTCTTGACCGCTCACATTGAAGGCATTGTGTGAAGCGTCGTCTACAAGCTGGGGAGGAGCAGATACAGCTTTTGACTGGTGAACGCAGATCACGCCGCCGGCATGCAACTGACTCCCTACAACCGAGATCTGACCATCGTTGCAAGCGCTACGGGAGAGATTGTTTCTCCCGAATCGGACTGTTTAGTCATTCAAAAAGCTGTAAAACATGAAAAATAGTGATGTACATCCTTGGTCGACATCGACCGAAGGAGGCTAACAACAACAACAACAATTCAACGCTGGGAGCGGTAACAATAGTTTCGGGGGGTGGCATTCCAAATGAAACAGACACGGACCGAGTAAAAATATCGGCGTCAGCTAATACGGGAATAGGGAATTTTTATTCTGGCCAAGTGGATGGGTGTATTTTGTGACTCACTTTATTCAAACAAATGGTTTAAATAAAGAGGTGGGAATTGTAATATTTTGTATGTCAGTATCGCATCGCTCCCAACGGAGTGTGAATATTGTTTGGGATGCTCATCTGTTGGATTCATTCCTCGTACTTCAGTTTCTCGAAACCACTTACTACCAAGTAGTAGAATATACATTTTGAACCGGAAAGTCCAAAATTGTGTGAGTTCGATGATTGGAAATATGTATATCTTCATCACTATGGACATGTTCCAGGTGGGATGTTTTTACAATCCCGCGTAGCATACTCAGAAGCTCCGAAGTACGCTTGCAAATTACCTCACAATACGTGCTGTTGTTTAGGCTCCCGTATACTCAGAATACAAGATCCAATTCCGACTTGGTCCAGTTCAATATTGTCGACCTAAGGTATTATGTGTCTTTAATTTGCTTGCCAACTCGAAAAATATTTGTCGCATATAGAGTCGTGCACGTACCTATGCCTACTGTTTGTTTTGCAGCAGTCTCATTAATGTGACTGCCCTCGTAGCCGTGCAACAAAAAATGATCCATGTCCGAAGTTGATAATACAAGCAAATTCGGATTTCTCGAGATTTTCCCATATTGGATCTACGCGTGCAACCCTGTAAATAATCTTCAAGTCCTTACAGGAATTAACGTCATTGGAAAGATCTTATTCTTCGCTGTCGACTGGTTATATATTCAAGATCATGCGATCAACTACCGAAACGTATCGCTGGAATCAATTCTGATTTAGCTCTTATTAGTGAACAACGCTTTTCGTCGCGCTCACGATATTCATCATCGCTCGCTCGACAGAACCACTGCCTGTGCACACACCACTGAACAGTACTGCACACAACCTTGACCGAATGACCGCGAAACGGATACAGTGCGCACGGAGGTGCATGTGTATGGTTTACCAAAAGTCGGTAAGTCCTAAGGCGAAGTCTGTCACGTGTTAAGATTGTTCGTCGAAAGTTCATGCTAAATGCGACAAATCGCTAACCTCGGATTTAGTATCGATTATTTATGGATATGTTTATCCCAGTGTTTGTTACGTTTGCTGAGCTTGCAAGGCCACAAAAACAGCGTCAGTCTCGGAGACGAAAATCCCTGAGAATGAAATTGAGACGCGTCTAAATGTACTGGAATCGAGTATGCAACAACTGAATGAATTGATCTACAAGGTCAGAAACGCACAATCGTTGCCCGAATTAGAGGTTACTCAAGGATTCAAGGATTCACTAATACATGGCAGAGGACCGTAGAGCCGGTAGAAAATCCACCATACTCGAACAGGCCAACATTTGCCCAGATAGCCGCGCAGATGGTCATTGAATACACAACCATGACCTCGGACGTCGCTAGCAGTTGGAAGTAGATACAAATTATTCAATTGGTAAGGAAATATATTAGTATCTTCAAATTTTAGGATAAGCTCGCTTCACGTCCCCCTTAGTTCAAAAGACCTTTGGCCCATCCGTCTGAGGCGCTCAACGTCTGGTATATCTTAAAACCGTAGAACAGATTAGCTACTCAAAGTTCTCAAGTGTCCAGAAACTATATTTTCAGTGTCGTGCCTAAAGCTTGAACAGCATATTTACTATATCAGTGATTATTCATCCAATTTGAAAGCATTTGACTGTGTAAACCACAGTATTCTCTTGCATAAGCTGGAACCTTGTGGTATGACTAGCAGACAATTAGCTTGGTTAGAAAATTACCATATTGATCGGCTTGTTAAAGTCTCTGTGGACGGTACTTTATCGAAGTCGGTAGCCGTGACAAGTGGAGTGCCTCAGGGATCCGTCCTCGGACCAATGTTCTTCGCACTTCATGCCAATGACATACCGGCTCTCATCAAATGTAAGATCGTACTGTTCGCCGGCGATATAAAAGTTTGATGGAGAATAAGTAAGCCGGAAGACTGCGAACTGCTCCGGAAGGATCTGGACAACCTTCAGGTTTGGTCCCTAAAAATCACCTATTTTTCAATTTTCGAAAGTGTCATATGTTAAACCTTGGAAAATATGTGGAGTTCCAGTATTTACTTCGTAGACACAGCGTCCCGTGGATCATGGAACAAAAGGACTTGAGTGTGTTTATAAGCAACATCTTAATGTTGTCGAGCCAATGCAACTCCGTCTATCGCACAGATATTGTTAATCCTGGAGAGAATTTTCGGTAGGTTCTCAAAACAGACAATTCCCCACATTATAAATACACACATCAGACCACAGATTAAATATGCATTTCAAGCATGGTCGCCATAGTGTACAAATATGTTGCGACTTTACAAAGAATATACAATCGAGCTGCCAAAATTGTCGCCGGGGTCAGTCGGAAAGAATAAAATGAGCAAATCAAAACCCTGAATTTATTCGATTATTCACGCCGTCGTATCCGAGGAGATTTCATTTTGGTTGACAATATTTTCTATACCGCAAATAACTGTGTCATTAATTATTCATCCCATTCGCTTCAAGCTAGCTATGTCAAAAGGATTGAATATTGAACAACAAAACATGTATTCTTTGTGATAGACTACTCATCAGTACCGTGTTGCATCTAAATTCAAATGGAAGCCCATCCAAAAGAAGCACTGGAGTCAATTGTAGATCTCATTAGACCTCATTATCACTGCATATCCATGCCTGAATTTTGACTTGAACACGAAACTGTCCTGATGGGAAGCCGATACGTCAACCACTCGCCAATCCGTCGAGTTGATTACGCTAGACTTATGCCACATGAATAGAAGAAACTCGGTTTCAACAAGCAGCGTAAACCCGACTTGTTTCAGAAAGGGTAGCAGTTAATTGTACAAGGTATCAGGACCGATCATTCCGCTCATTCGTTTCCATAACTAGCGGCAATTTTCGTGCGAAGGAAGCAAATTTACATTGGTCATGTTTCACAATGGTTCCCAAGGTTGTCACAGCCGGGGGTGGAGGTGGGGATAAGCTCCCGCTACCTACAAAATGCTCCCATATGGCGTGCGTCTGAAATAGCCTCTGACAACCGAAGCCCAACTCCTGGCCTGCTCGTGGCGGAACTGCTTCTACTGACAGGAGAAGGGGCGAAGGCGGGTGACTGGCGCCTCAAAACCAGTTCGCTTCGGGTAGATGGAGCTCGTCAGCCTGGGAGGGCAGTCCATCTAGGGGATGGAAACCCTGACTCCAAACCTCTGCTTCCTGCGGATTACACAATCACAATACTCCGCCGAGGACGGTCCCAAGCCCGTCTGCAAAAGGAGGAGGGTTAGACGCGGGGTCAGCAACCCCACTCTGTAAAAACCTCAAACCGCTACTGAAACCAAAGCAACATGTCATACCAAAGTAACATCTCCATGCTTGAATCGAGAAGAAACCTCATCTGAGGTAAAAAATGGAGCAGACTGGTGAAAGCCCACCGGAAGCCTGTCAGCAGATGAATCTTCTGTCGATGAAAGCAACAACAAAGATTGCCACGCCATGCCATGAATGAGAACGGTGAACTTTTCGCAGATTTTTGCGCGCTTAACGATCTGGTCATCGGAGGCAGCATCTTTCAACACCGAAACATCCACAAGGCCACCTGGACATCACCTGATGGTGTTACTGCCAATCAAATCGATCACCTATCGATTTCACGAAAATGGAGACATAGTCTCCTTGATACACGCGTAATGCGAGGTGCGGATGTTGCTTCAGACCACTACCTTCTAATGGCCAAAATTAAAATCAAGTTGAGAGCTTTCTACGAAACCGGCAGTCGGCCTAGTGTAAAGTACCACACGCAGAAACTAAGGGAAGAGCGTACAAGAGAGATTTTCTCAATCTCACTGAAAAACAGATTCGAATCGCTCAACAACTTAACCCCTGAACTCCCAATAAATGAACACTGGACCGCTCTGAAAGACTGTTGGCAAGACACTTGTAAGCACGTAATTGGCAGACGGGTAAAGAAAGACAAAGAGTGGATCTCGAGTGAGACTTGGACACTGATCAACTCGAGGAGGCAGCTGAAACAACAGATCCTCCGGTGTAAGGACACCAAGCAGAAAAACCAACTGATCGAACAATACGGCTCCCTAAATAAAGACGTGAAACGAAGTGCCAGAAGTGACAAGAGGCGGTTCTATGAAATGCTGGCAACGGAGGCGGAAAATGCAGCAGAAAAGAGAGACCTGAACACCGTCTACAACATTACCAGAACCTTATCAGGAAGGAAAATACCTTACGGCAAAATAATAAAGGACGGTGAAGGTAACCTTATCAGTCAGGAATCGGTGCAAAGAAAGCGATGGATGGAGCACTTCAAGGAACTCCTAAATCGACCAGCACCTACTTCAGTCACTGACATCCCACCTGCAGCAAATTTGCTAGACGTAAACACCGACCCCCCGGTCGAAATGAAATCCTTTTTGCCTTAAAATCGCTAAAGAATGGCAAAGCACCAGGTCCAGATGGGATTCCACCAGAAGCTCTGAAGGCTGATTTGGACACCTCGGCTGATATGTTACTTCCTCTGCTGCAGAAAATCTGGTCAGAAAGACGGGTCCCAAATGATTGGAAGAGAGGTCATTTGGTCAAACTTCCTAAGAAAGGGGATCTGAGGCTATGCAAAAACTGGCGAGGTATCATGCTGCTCTCAGTCCCTAGTAAAGTACTTACACGCATCATCCTTATGCGTTTGCGCGACGCTATCGACCAAGTGTTACGGCCAGAGCAATCAGGCTTCAGAAAACAAAAGTCTGGTATCGACCAAATTGCGACCCTCCGCATAATAATTGAACAAAGCATTGAATGGCAATCGCCTCTTTGCCTCAACTTCATAGATTTTGAGAAAGCCTTCGACAGTGTGGACCGCGAATTCATATGGAAGCTTTTGCCACACTATGGGGTCCCACCGCTGTACATGGACCTCATAAAGCAGCTGTATGAAGGTGCCTCCTGTCAGGTAATTCACAACGGAAGACTGACCGATCCATTTGCAGTTGAGACTGGCGTCCGCCAGGGATGCCTGTTGTCCCCAATGATTTTTCTGTTGGTAATAGACTGGATAATGAAACAGACAGTAAAAGGTGAGAGGAATGGTATCGATTGGAAGGAATCCGAGCATTTGGAGGATCTGGAATACGCTGATGATGTCTGCTTGATATCACGTGACCCCCAACGTCTTCAGAGAAAGACCGATAGACTAGCACACTTTGCTTCATATGCAGGACTACGCGTGAATACCGAAAAAACAGAAGTCCTCTGTGTGCTAACTGATGAGCACCCATCAATCACCATCAATGGTAAAGCAGTCAAAGACGTCACGCAATTCGTCTACCTCGGCAGCATTGTTTCGATAAGTGGTGGCATGGACGAAGACATAGTCGCCAGAATCGTCAAAGCAAGATACGCGTTCATAGCTTTGAAACCCATTTGGGAGTCGAGGGTTCTATCAAAACGCACGAAACACCGTATATTCAGAAGCAACGTCAAATCCGTGCTACTCTATGGATCAGAATCCTGGCGAGTGACAGCAAAGTCTTCTGGCCGCTTGCAATCATTCCACAATAATTGCCTTCGTCGAATTGTTGGGGTTAAATGGCCTGAAAAGATAAGGAATCAAGACCTGTGGCCCAGCAGATTAGTAGAAGAAAGTGAAGATGGGTTGGGCACACCTTGCGAAAACCTTATGATGACATCACGCGTCATGCTCTGGTATGGAACCCAATCGGGAAGAGACGGGTCGGACGCCAAAGGCTATCTTGGAAGCGCTCGTGTGAAGAGGAAATCCGCAAGTGTGGACTTAACTGGAACGACACCAAACTGGCTGCTATGGACAGACCAAACTGGAGACAAGTTGCCGAGGCCCTATGTTCCTCCAGGAACTCAAGGGATTAAGTAAAAATGTTTCACAATATGTGGGTTAGGCTGAGCAATTCGTAGCAATATGCTACTCATCAGTATTGTGTTACTTCAGGTTTCATAAATTGCCCATTTAAAGAAAGTACTGGACATGAGTTTTCTTCTAATAAGAGTAGATCCGCAGTGCATATCCATGCTCGGATGTGGAATTGAGTCGGAGCGGTCTTGGTGTAAAGCCGATGCGTCTTTTATATCGCTACAACATGACTTATGAGTAATCAATGAGAAAGAATTACCACTCGGAAACCCTTCTTGTTAAACACTTATTACTTAAAATTTTGTGAAGTTTCATCAATTTTCTATTCAAAATCAACATGAAGGTTAAATTGCAAATACTGTTGAACGTAAGCCTTTCAATTCAAAGATACTTAAAATAGGCTAGAACCGGATGTATATCCATCAGAAGAAACGACCTTGCAACAAAATGCCCAAAGAATCGCGATAAAACGTCTAGCAGACGAGAGGGCGCGTTTAATTAGCTTCACGTTGTGGACCATTTCACAATCCACCAAACATCCAGGCACCCAATACCATTCCTTCCTCTGTGTTGTCCACTCTTTGGGCACCGAATTAGTTTGCGTAACAAAGCCAGGATCGTTTCCGGTCTGCATTATTTCGGGCTTTTACATATACGGTGGCTGTAGCGGAACGTAATCTTCTGAGCTACTGATTAGCTTATGTGGTTTTATGTCATCTGCAACATAACCAACTTACTGACGATTGGTTTTGTTAAATCACTCATGTGAATCAGGAACAGTATTTGTCGAAGCACAAATCCATGTAGAATAACGCTAGTAGCATAAAGTAGTTTCGAAAATGAGCCATCCACAAGAAATCTTATGTATCTGTTGCTAAGGTAACTATGAATTTCTTCATATAATTTTCGTGTTATACTGTGTTTCCGCAGCTTCATCAAGATTAAATTATGATCGACTTTGTCAAAAAGTTTAAAAATGTCAATGTTTCGTGCATGAATACAGCACAGTGCATTCTCGACACTCTTACAATTTTGCAAGCTTGTCAGTAATGGTTAAGACAAAAACGATCATTCGAAATTTCTGTTAGCCAGCATGCACTAGCCCATACAGGGCAAAGTGAAAAACTTTATAAGACAAAGGCGTGGACGATTGTAAGTGACAGGTTTTGAGCATTAATGAATTAATCACGTTTGGTCCCAGAGATTGTCTTTGTCATTTCCGTAATTTTGCTATACCACCATCGAAATAATTAATGATTGAGTCTAATAACTAGAGTAATAGATTATTATACGGGCCATGGTTAATGGGTGAGAAGTCTCCGGACTAAAATTCCGCCAATATCTAACGGGGTTTATTGTTCACTCTTTCATTTACGAGTCGACATCAACGCGTGGTTAAGGTCCTAGTTCTCCTGATGCCAAAAATCATCTTGGGACTGAATTTTAGATTTGCGTTGTCATTGATCCAAAGAGCGCGATATTACCTGTCTTAATCAAATTTAGATCGCGAAGGTAGATTTATTGAGAATAACGTCCGAAAAGATTTCTTTCGGTACAAGTAAACTCTTTCAATCATAATGTTCACCAGTCTGGTACATTTGAATACATCGTAATTTCCAGGATGTGCGACAACGTTTCCCGAAAAAATATTGAAAATGATACTGACATTCTAACACAGTTGGAGTTTAGAATGGTATCACGTGATCTGATTAAGATCATCAAAAGAGCACGTAACACAGGTCTTAATGGCGCTAAAGTCTCGGCGATAAAAGCTGCAAGATCATCTTTCAATACATGTTGGCTGATTGTCCTGTGGAGAAGCGAACGCTAGCACCGTCATCGAGATTCATAACGCGTAAATCGTCTTGATTAACTCTTTTTTCATGGGTCTAAGTGTATAAGCAATATCGACCGCGGGGCCAGTAAATCGGCCTTGCATAAAATTAATTTATCCACACGTTTTTTCCGTTTTTTCCGTTGAATTTTAACGCTAGCTGTGGGCCAAATGCATCATTTTTCGTATCAAATGAAGTCAATTTTGGACGGGCGGTTTTGAACGAGATGCCCGGAATCGCTGTGAAACATTTGTCTCAAAACCTTTGGTTAGACATTACATGTGGAATTTAACAATCAAGACGGAAAAAAACATCGTTCAATCGAAAAAATTGTAACTTGAAGTCGGAATCTGTTCGTCTTTTTTAAATTTTTTAATGTAATTATTGTAACGACCAATTTCTTCTTTGTTCTTTGTTTGCTCTAGGAGTTGTGTTCCATCGATCAAATACATAGCTTGTCTTTGGTCGTAAGTAATCTGGTTTGAGAGTTGCAAAAATTGGCGACAGGGTTAGTGGTAATTTTGACACCAAAGCAGCATCAAAGTAAAGTACTTTTACGCCAGAAAACGACCACAACTAATCCGCATATCCAGATTTTAAAAGAAATCCAGCAACAACAACAAAAAATTTAATAGCAACGGGAACAAACACAACAGCAACAATTGGAGATGCTGCAAGCAACCGTTAACAAACATAATTGCACGAAATATGCATGAAAAACTGTCTCCCAATTGCAAGATCTCCGATTATAACTTAACTATCTACAAAATCTGTCATAGACATGCTTGAACGATCGCCATCACAGTACAACCGCGCACACACGTCGAAAAGGACTGCAACCGTAGAAGCAATCGTACACTATAGACTACAACCGCAAGCCACCATGAACGTTGCCGCAAGCACACCAGCAAGGTTTTCAATACAACTATTCACTACTACCCATTCACGCTATCAACGACGTACAGAACTATTCAACGATCAGATGCTAGTTTAGAACATATAAGCTTCGAAAAAATTCGATATTCCGGATTCCCTAGTGCAAAGTGTCGGCATTTTTAACCCTGGCTGGATTTTATTGAACAAGCTGAAAGTATGATCGGTAAATTCAAATGTGCAATCGTCAAATTGAAAAGCGAGAGGAAGCGTCACTCAAATATGATAAATATTAAAACATTTCGCTTCAACAAATTAGCTGGCATCTGCAAACACTTACTTAGACGATCAATCAAGATATCACATCAAGCAATGCGTCATAATTCTGCCTTTGGAAAAGGGAGGTTCTGCGGAGCAGTGACCATTAGCAATCTCACGCATGCATCGAGGATTAATCATGCGCCAATCGATCCGTCTTGATTAACTCGTTTCTCATTGGTCCAAATGTATAAGCAATATCGACCGCATGCTTGCACTAGGGTTTGTGCTCAATTGATCATAGACGCACCTTGTCATCAGGAGTTATAACAGTATGTATACTGTGACAAACAAAAATCGACTGTGAGATGTTGCTCGCGCGTTCCAACATAAATGTCAACCTAAGTCGATACAAATCAGAAATCATTGAGTACTTAGTGTTAGGGCGTGAAGTGCGGAAGTGCTCATGGTGGTAAGCAGAACATCGCACAACAGTACACCACGATCAGGAAGCAACGCAAAGTCTTGGTCGTGCTCACATTACCCGCATTTACACACCACAACCGGTTTCTAGCTGTTTGCTCTCGTCAGATAGAGACATTAGGATCTAGTTTATTAAGGCTGAAGGCTAAAACGTTCTAATCCTTCGCCCAGTAATCATTTGATGATTCTGCATTCGAAAACCGCGCTACTTTGTAAGAACCCTATCTACCAGTGACATTCAACTAACCATTTGATAAACACAGTAGCACTGTTTCAAATCATATTGAACCTAATCTTACTGTTTTGAAAACTTGTAGCTCAGGTACCGGATTGTAGTTCATAGTTGTTCTCCGAGCTGGTATGATTGATTGCGGACGTTTCGTCATCAAACTAGATGACATCATCAGCGAAACTTATTTCGAAAGAAATTTCGCTAATCTTATTGACTCCTCCTAATGACGACAAACAGCCAGAAACCAGTTGTGGTGTGTAAGTGAAAGGTGTTTAAGTGAACACAGCGATAGACTGGTTGTTTAGAAGCGCCTTGTGCCTTTGGTCATAAATTACTTTGTGATTCCTTATTTTAACATCATTCTTTTAGTGAGAAACATATATCAAAGTGTCATCAAATTGTTTTCGATCATCATAATCTAGTGTCCGTGAATAGAAACGCAATATTCAATTACTGAATCACATACGGTTTCTGATGAAAGCGCTGAAAGGTTTCGAGAATTATCGTGTTGTTCAGATCCTCGGCACTAACATGTCACCCTGGATTTCGTAATATTCAGATAATCCAAGTGGAGACAATAAGTGCTGTAAAGTGATAAACAATTTTCGACATGAAAACCGCTGTTAAACAAGGTTTCTACAAGGATCCATGGTGTTCAAATACCAATTCATTGAGTGATCCGGGGTATGACGCTATAAACGCTTATAAATAACCAGTGTAATGTGTGACTCACATTCCCCACACTAAACTATGCAACTGATTTCAAGCATTTAATTCATCAATTCAATTCAATTCAATTCAATTCAATTTAATGGTCTAAAAAGCACATAGCTTCACAAAAACCACAGAATAATATGCGAATTACAAATAACATAGGTAGTAAAACGGGGTTTGTTTGCCTACTGATTAGTTCAGGAATCACGTGAAAATACATAGAGCAGAAATTGTTTTCAACCGGTTCGATAGGGTAAATATGTATAGTTTACAATAATCAATAATAATGATTTAATGGTGTAAAAAGTAATTGTTTTACATGATGTACCATTGGATGAGAGCTAGAAAATATACAGAGGATATAATGAAAATGGCATTGAGGGTTCCGGCTTTTGTGGGTTCACATATGTGATCAATATACAGGGCCGATCGTTGAGTGCTCTTTCATATAAGCGTGCAGTATCGATTTGAAATCACGCATCGTAAGAGCGTTCACAATATCTCGTGATCGTTAATTCCACAAAAAGGAAATACGCACCGACGAGAAATGACGTCTACAATCGAGTCTTGATTGCGGTATTTTTAAGAAGAAAAATGGCTTTATTCGAGTACACGAATTTTCAGCGATAAAGTATAACGAGATAACTTGAATGAGAGCTTAGTGGAACTGAATTCTATCAAATCGCGAATAGGGTGATTTTCTATCCTCAGTATTTATATGTTAGGATCATGTCGCTCCTTAATCTTCTTTGTGTAAAATCGGTCAATACCAGTATGGCCATTCGCTCTTGGTATGGGATGTGAGGCATCCCATCAAATAGCTTTGTCGCACGATGGTACATTTTATCCAGCGCTCCGATGTCTTTACGCAACCACGGTGCCCAAACTCGGATCATGTACTCTATTGTTGGATGGATGTAAATATTTATGATACGGGGGAGCGTTTTAAGAGAGAACCACCCAAATATTCTCCTCAGCATTTTCAACATACCGCTTGCCATGTTGAAGACTTTTGGCAATGACTATTCGGTTTCAGTTTATTACAGATCCAGATACTGAGATCCATCGCAGCGCATGTTGAAGCAAAATTATTGTTTAGTGGAGGGCTCACCCATTTTGCGTGTTAGAAAATATGTGCATGGAGCATTTTGACTAGTACGCTCTAAAAAAATAAAGCACTTCAGCCAAAGGTATGGTGGTCCTATGACGATGATACATTCACCTCAACTACTTGAATACAAAATTTCTACTATGAAACATCACTTCCTTTTGAAATGTTCCTCGTGAAAGGAGAACGGTTAAATAAGAACTACGGTCTATCCTAAGCCAATCAACACTGATTCAATGTTGAGTTACTTCGGTGTGCAACGCTGAAATGTATTTAATTCCGTAATGAAATCGCTGTTCTACAAAGTTAAATACTTTGCAGCAATTCTATCAATGAAAAGCAAACCCGTCAAGAGTTTAGTCAGGCCTCAATGATCCTGGTTACCATAAGAGCCAAATTAAACGAAAATTGGAGAAGGTAAAAAACAGCACTAAAACTGAACACATTTGACGTGCAACAGTTTCTGTACATATAGTCAAGGAAGAATCGGAGGAAATAATTCGAATCTTTGATAACGCAGGTACCCGAGTAACTAAATAAAAATGTTAGAACGCTCCCACCTTTATCCTCATCCCAATATCAATGATAAGACACCTTCAGGATTTCTTCCATGAACTGCGTATATAATATCCCCGTACAGGTTACTTAGAGGCTTATATTGGGCAAATTTCCAGAAAAGTTAGCACTTGGATAATAGAATATAAAAATCGAATCGGTATGCAGTCGCGCGATTCCAATAACTATCAACGGATTTGGACAGTGTGTCGAATTGGGCGGTCATGAATGACATGTCATTCAACATACAGAAATGTAAGATGCTCCATCTGGGCAAGAATGTTCCTTGGACATATCGATTGGGAACTGAAAACCTAGCATGGAGCTCGTTAGAAAAAGATCTTGGAGTGTGGATTAGCGGGAACCTGGAGAGCACAACGCACTGTCAGAACGTATATCGACGGGCAAACACATTGTTAGGTATCTTTCGAAGAATATTTGGAAGATTCTCTCTGGTAACGTTACCAAGGATAATGAATGTCTACCTTCGCCCTACGATGGAGTATGCGGTAGAAGTCTGGGATCCTTGGCTGCGAAAAGATATTGCTCTCTTCGATAAAATCGATCATAGAGCAACAAAGTTAGTAATGGGTCTTCGCAATGTTCCGTACACAGAAAGATTGCGACGTGTGGGTCTATGCGACTTTACCCAAAGGAGGATACGACGCGATATTATTCTGACTTATAGAATTGTGTCTACCGAAGGACATCCACTAAAACACTTGCTTGATGTGTGTGATGGGAAAGTGACACGCGGACATACCTTATCCCTTTACGTCTTAAGTTCCCGTATTGATTGTCGGCGTCATTGTTTCGCCATACGTGCCATATTTCTTTGGAATTCCCTACCCCAACATGTGGTGGACTCTCCTTGCCTGGCGGCGTTTAAAGTGAAATTGGACTTACATATGCAAAAGAATAACATTCGTGAGCCTTGCATTTGATATTCTTTATTGCTTTTATACTATTGTATTTTTTCATGTTCTAATAATACCGCAATCCTGTGGTGTTGTAAAGTATTAACCGTAATCCGATATTCAGCCCTAGCTGAATACGTGCTGGGCACAGGTCATAGTGTTTATCTTGAAAACGTAGAAGTGATAAGGTAGGGGTAAAACCATAGATGGCTTCAGAACGAGGCGGTTGAGATAAAAAATTATTCGAAGCATGCGGCCAACACCATGGATTTGAATGATATCTCCACAATCTGGCGTCACGTTCTGCAGCGGATAAACGGTGGCATTCATTAGAATTTTTGTTTAGTACTTTACCACTGTCTTATGGTTTACTGCAACTATTCTTACTGTCTAATGATAACGGGAAACAGCCAGAAACCGGAAGTGGTTTGTGTGTAGGGGATGTAAGCTCCACAATATATTGATATTAATCTCGCCTGTCAATCTTAAAAAGCCGTGTCCAAAAATCGCGGATATTTTTATATTTTACTCGCTATCCGAAAGGTTTTTCATAATAAAGGATTCAAGATTCAATATTCAAGAATTCATGTTTTAAAAAGCTCGTGACTCTCTCTCTCTCTCTCTATATATATATATATATATATATATATATATATATTAAGAAGATCGACAGTATTGTCTCGATCTGATTAAAAAATATTCGTTAGGATAATTGTCGTGTTATGTAAACGGTATGTAGGTTGGAAGTATGTCCAATTGTTCCTGAAAATCCTTTCGCTAGATGATTGTACATCCGACGGTAGTTATTTCCATAAGAAACAAACGCGCACCGAATAGAAGAACAATATCAGTATAAGGTAAACAACTGGATGTGTCCAAAGGTTTTCAGCCCATCAACCTCTAATAATAATATGGTTATCTAAATTATTCTCTACTTTAGATCGTACGATATTTCGTATACCAGTTTTGTAGTTTTGTTTAATTCTATCCGTCTGAACCGATTGGCCCAGACATGTAAATTTTTTCTGCTCATATTGTTCGAGTATTTCGCTTTGTGTGACACCACCGAAAGAAACAAAGACTGATGCTAAATTCAATATTTTCTTTGAGTTCAATCTCTCTTTCACACTTTTCCAGGACCACAGAAGCATCGTCAGTAACAAAATATATAAGCAAGACCAATACATTTGGTTCATATAGAAATGGCACTGAATTTTGCCTTGAAACTATTGATTTTTATCAGCCGTCCGTTTTTGCAAAAATTCTTTGTCCGTTCACTCACATATAATGGAATGAAACAAAGAAAGTAGACTAAAACTATTCATAGCATTTACGGTGAGTCGATTTTTTTACTCATAATGTTTTGCTTGACTATTGGAGGTTGTTCATCAATGCTTCTTTCACTACAAAAGCCTTAACATCATATGAAATGAAAATTGATTTGTATTTCTTTCACTGTATTGTGATTTTCATATCCTATCCACTATACCTTTGTTGTTATTCGTCTTATTTAAAGTGATGGCTCAATCAGTATGGTCTAAACCAGAGTTCCATGGTCTAAACCAAGTTCTATCATCACGGTTGAAAACTGTCAACTTGAACCAATACATCATTCCATATATCTTAGTTCAACCATAGCAGATAACCTCTAACTAGAATTGGATATTGAAAAGCGGATTGGCAGAGAAGATGCTATCTTCTCCCGTTTAAGCTTTCGTGTCTGGGGCAACCGCCAATTAAGTATTAGCACAAAGATGATGGTGTACAATGCGTGATTCCTAAATGCTTTATTGTAAGACAGTGAAACCTGGGCAATCCACGCAAGGCACAAACGGAAGTTGAATATCCCCAGTTTTGAAAGTACCCGTCGGGTCTTGAGCATATCATGGACGGACTAAGTAACGGATGGTGAAGTGCTTCCTAGTGCTGGTCAACAGAGCATGTTCACGCTACGACGAAAGCGCCACCTGCATTGTCTAGTTTATGTCTACAAAACGGACAATTGTCGTGTTCCAGAAGATCTACTCTATGATGTGGTAGAATCTCGGCAGACCGCGATTGCGGTGCAAAACGTTTACAAATTGGATGCGAAACCTGTTGGCCCTGTGATCTGCATTCATGACAGAGATCGACAAAAGCATCCAAAAACAGCTGTTTTCAATCAAGAGCATTGAATTCTTTACAGCTATTGCATTTACACACTTGTTTATGTTATTATTACTTAAGTTAGTCGCTGATTGTATGAATCATAAAATGTGTGAAGTACCGTTTCAGGATGCTGTTAACGCGCAAACTCTGCCGATTGGCCACGTACTGATTACTTTCTTGAACCTTGCGAAAGTGGTCTTGACTGCGAAATCAATATTTGTTTAGGTTTAAAGCGCTACAATTATAAACAAGTGTGTGGAATCAGTGTAGTCATCTTCAGTGTAGCACATGATATACTGTGGAATTTCTTGTACAAACTGCGTGAAAAATGGTTCTCATACGGATTTTGTCCAAGTCATTTTTGTGTTGCTTCATATGGAATTACTGTTACGTTGATCGGGTACAAAGCTTCAAGTTTCGTGTTGAAATAAAAGTACTAGTAGGTTTAATCAATGCAGAAAATCTTGAAAGTACTGAGTAGGGCTTGTGATAATGGTTCCTAATGGAAGATTAAAGCTGAGCGTGAACCTGTTTATAAATTGCATTGAAAATAATGTTTATTTTCGTGTGATTAGATTATGGGTCAGGCAAAGTCAATGGAATTGAGACGTCACGACGTTGGTCCATGAGCGTAACAGGAGTGCGGTATTCAATTTGTCTGGTTGCATTCCATTCTTGAGCCTCCATGTTTTGCCATGTTAATGAACTTCCATCCTTTCGCTACATCCATGACCTACATTCTAGTCATACGAGTCTTGTTACAACACTCATTGTTTTCGATATGAACATCAAGAACATTCTGTCTGTTGACAGTATACTTGTTTCCTGTCTGATCTGTACTTTCATACGTTGATTTTGTTGTTTGTCCTATAAATACAAACCATGTCCACGGCAAAAAACACGTTGGACACATCAGAGATCGGGCATCGGACTTCTGCTCCAACGATCCGTTCTGGCTTGATGCTGTTTTACTCGCTGTTTGCTTAAGAACAATTCATCGGTTGATAGAACCGCTTCAACCCTTCATCTTATCAAGTATCATGTAGAGCGCCAGAGTTAATGCCTCCACGAAGCTTCACATTTGAGAAGTCTCTATAAACAAAATTCCAAAAATAAACGAGTGCAAATTAGATCCTAATATTGCTCCGAAAATTGTCTGCAGCAGCATACCGAGACTAAAATAATAATTATACCGGAAACAGCGACCCATAAACAACTACAGCAAAGGTGAAAAGTCAGTAATTGTGGAAGACTTTCAGAAGTCGAAATTTCTGTTTTCATAGTATTGAATTCTCTTATTCATAAAACGAAAGAGCGCAAAGTGTTGCAGTATAAACCTTGCTGTTGAGTTTTAATGACAAGCTTCTGTTGACAGCACACACGAACCCTATCACGAAATGCAACTGTTGATTGAAGATAATTGAACACGCGGTGTTGCTAGAAATGTAACTACACAAAAAGAACGTCTATATCGCGATTTTCTATTGTTGAAGCTTAAGGCAGTTTCTATCTGATCTTATTTTGTACATTGTAATGATTATGTATTACTCTATCATCCATTGAATTCCTTTTGCAATTTTCAAATGCAAACTTATCTAGCAGAAATAGATGCGGAGAATCTGCGCAAAACCTCAACAATGAAAAAATTGTGTCTCTGGAATGCCTGAATAATCGCATTACCAGTAACCCGTGTTTATACAAAGGAATTTTAGAGCCTTGGTTACTTTCCGTAAATTTTGTCAGCTGTGGCGACAAAGAGGCTTGTCTCTAAAGCTAAATGGGATATTCGTAAGAAAACAATTCCAGCGATTTTGTAATTCGTAAGCGGAAAATGTACACTAAGAAAACAGGAATTGAGGAGTCTGCACGTCTTCGACAACCCCTCTCTGTACGCCATCGCTGGAGTTAGGTGACGTTATCAGGTGCCGAACGCAATTATCCGTAATAGATGCATAGGCGGTGAAAAACAAGTTATTATGTTTGGTCACAAATTGCGAATGATAAATCACGCTTTCCTGACGCTTTTTCTTCTGCCATTCCTAAGAATCGCAACGTTGTAATGGTAGCTAGACTCTGATTGACTCACACAAATGAAGGACACGACAGAATAAGTTGCTTAGGGCCGTCACTGTGGCTTGGGCCCCGGTGATCACCATTCATATTAGCTACTCTCCTTCAGAAATTTGACTCCAAATCGAGTTCTTCCCAATCTTGTTGTAAGTGTTTTGTTGAAGCATTTGATCAATTTTTATGCTCTTGTGTGGAGTAGAATTAAAACTTGTAATATTGTATGGCAGTGAAAGTCACAAGGAGTTTGTCAAAATGATGTCGTTCTACTCAAGTTGCAGGCACTGATTTTAGTATGCTTATGGTTGGGCCTCTGTAAGTTTGTTAGCTGTTTGTGTCCCGTCTTTTTCCATTATTTTTTATGTCATAGGTCATTGTTTTATGGACGTTATTCAATCGATACTTGCTACCGTTGATGATGATGATGATGACTGTTTTTATCTACCGTAAGGTGACAATCTGTAAAATTCCGAGATAGTTAGAACAAAGTTTAATCTGCAGTATTGAAAATTATTGAAGACAACCTGTAGCTCAAATAAACGGTTCACCTTACTTAGCACAACGCTGTATATTTCAATAAATGTCACAATTTTTCCATGAAAGCTTTTTTGAAGAAATTTATACAGAGAATATATAAACTTATTGTTTCCATGAAACAATAGTACATGTGGTTTACAAATCAGATGTTAGCGTCTAAAATTTCACCATTTCCATTACAAGTTTTCCTAACAACTAATCCTTTTTTCACGGTTCCAGGTGATTAAAGCATGAAGGCATCCATTTTAACTTTATTATTGTGTGTCTACGTATTGACCTCTTCTGAGGTTACTGTGCCGACACCATCAATGGGCTACGTTACCGAAAATGCGTCAACATGTCAATGGGATTGTTCACGTTATCCTACTCGATGCGTCAGTGAAACGAATATCAAATTGCTGGCAGAAGGACTCATCTCGAACAGCTTGCGTGATGCCGGATATAACACGATTTTGATTGATGCCTGTTGGTACAGCACGAAAACCTACGACACAAAGTTGAAAGTAACTTATGAAATACCAAATTTCCCCTCGGTACGTTGAGTGTGGGCTGAGAGAATTTCGTTTAAATCAACAGAGAAATGTTTACTTTTTAACTACTGATAAAAAATCAACAGTCAATGTTTAAAATTGTAAATTTGGCCAACCACTCGAGAAATGCGTTTCACATGAGCCAGCCTTAGATTGGCATAAGATACTGAACATTTCGAGATCGAGCTGATAGTGCAGAGTGTAAATACTTATATTGCGTGGCACATTGCTTATTTTCTAAATTATAATCTACTTTAAAATTACACATCTATGTCTAACTAAGTGATTCCTAGAATTAAAGCATATCGTATTGGACAGCTCCAATTGATTCGTGAAAAATCGTCAGGCGAAATACATTCTTCTACATATCGTGAATGGACAAAGTAAGAGTTTCAGCAATACTATTCAAATTTGGATTTGAGTGCACTTTTACTCAAATACGACGCTATCTGGTCATTGTAGTGTATTGGCATGAGGGTGTATTCAAAAGGATCTACTCTGGGAGAAGTTAATTTAGATGTCAGCCAGCATAATTTGCCTTGAACATAAAGCTGTAACATATAAGTGTCAGTTCCATCAGTCACAGACACACAAAGACACATAACGACCGGTTTCGTTCTGTTTACACGCATCAGGTAGCGACAGTACGATCAAGATGCGCATGCTTTCAAACTATAGACTAATGGTAAACAAAATTTGGACTTTTAAGTAAATTTTAGATGAAGATGAATTTTCAATCGATGTCGCACTAACCGGTTTACCTCAAACCCTGATCACGTAGAATTATTTTGATTGAAATTGACTAAATCGTTCAACGGCGACCAACTGTATCCGTCTGCTTCAATTACCAAAGTTGTCGTCACCCCTAACCGTTTTCATGTAATCTGTTAGAAACCCACAAATTCTTTCGAGTTTACGATTTTCGTTGATGGACTTTTCGACTCTTCCTGCTTCGGTGTTGTTGCGGTTGGCGGCGTTCTGCATGTCATTCGGAAGATCATGATTATCGCAATCTGGTATTTGAATCCACACTTGTACAAGCTCGTATACAAGAAACTGGAGGTCAGCAGGGGCGAAACTGCCCTCTGTGGAAGTGAGAGAGTGCTCAAACATAGATGCAGGTTATTCTGTTGTTCCTGTCTTGTAGGATTTGAGCGAATTTAGCGTCGTTCACCTAGGCTTGGTACTTTTAAAAGGTACCCGTTGATTTCATTTTTCCAGTAGATGTGCGAAAATACTAAGGATTAAATATACTCTACTAATAAAATAACTCAAACTTAGTAGTTGATTGTGAACTATCCCCAAACTGTTTGCTCAGAATGTTTTGCAGATTACTGAAAAGTTTGAATGTGTTAGCATTATACAAGCTTGCTTATCCACGTGTGAATAAAATGTTTTGGGGCAGAATGAAACGTACGCAAAAAAAACCGAAAATTCATGTGTCGATAGGTGAATGTTGTTTCATAACACGGAGTTTGGGATGATGCCGGATTCTATACATGCTTATACATTCGTATGCCTATTATTATGTACAATCTCGTTTATTATTGATTGTTCGCTGAGGTCACATTCTTGGTGGTGTTTGTTGGGTCACGTGATTACTTGGCATCATCAGTGTAACTTTTTGTTAAAATAAAAGGACTTGAAGTTCCTCAACTTAATACCGCTCTCCCCTGTGTGTCAGGGATGCTGATTATACTATCGCTGTGATTTATGTACCGCATGTAGAACAAGCAACATCTCGTTGGTCCGTAGGTACTGTCCAATTGAATGCGTTGATTGAGGGACTGTGTCGTTGAATGCCTTGCGGCGAGAAATTCTCGTGTATGGCGTGTTATAACGTTGCCAATGATTGAAAATCGATTCCAATTTACGATCTGTGTGTATCCATTCGACAGAAGCAATGGCCTTGAGTTTTGCTCCCAAAAGTACCCATCATACCCATCATCCAAGATTGAAGATTCAATCTTGGCAGCCTGGATCCAGATTTGAATCTGAAACTATCTTGATGTGAAGCCGATGCGATAACCACAAAGCTAATCCGCTCGTTAGGATAGGCCGCACTGCTGATGAGCTCTAATGAGATCGAAGCTCTAGTCCAATGATTCCTGTGGATTGACTTTCCTTTGAAATATGTAAAAACACAGTACCGATAAGTAGTGTCTAACTAGGAATTATTTCTCCAAAAACTTCGGCAGTGGAGACGCAATAAACAAGTAAAACATGTTGTGGAGGTTGCAAATTTTGAGTTTAGAATATTTATTGCAAAATAAGATGTGATTCCGAAACGTTAACTGATGTGCTGCTTCGATATCGGTACATCATAAATTACTTGGCTGCTTAGTTGACAAGTTTCGGTTTCATGATAGAAAATTGGTTCGATTTCAATAATCGACAAACTGTAAAATAGACGTATTAAAATATACCTTTGCGAAAAATAATGTTTTTGCTAATGGTACATCAGATTGATTTGCGGATATTTTAATCCTCACAAATGTCATTTTCAAAATAATTATATTCAGCATACTGAAATTATAAACAGTAGTCTGTTTTTGCCAATTTATATCTCTCCATTATATGAGATTTATATTGCCACAGATCAATGCTGTATAAGATCAACACTTGTGTCTAGTTTCATTCACACGATATCGAACGTCTTAGACTATTTGCTGCATAAATTGTTTCACTAAGACTTGTTTCTTAGCAAAACTGAAATTCAACTCCTAATTCACCATTTTCCGTTATATTGTGAGGTGTGTGAAAATAATCCACATTCGTTTAGCGTTTAACTTGTTCTGCAGTTCTGAGCTAGTGGCCATTGTTTATAAATGCGATCGCGAAAGCATAAACATGAATAAAGTACAATGTATTGTGGTGCTCACATCCCAATTCCTTACACACCAATACCGGTTTCTGGCTGTTTGCCGTCATCAGGTGGATACAGTAAGATCAGGTTCAGTGAGTATTAAAACAGTGGAAAAGCGGTAAATTGAAAAATAAAATTTCTAAAAAAAATCGGTTAGAGTAGTTTTTCAGTAATATTTCGCCTCTGACACGGAAGCTTCGTCAGAGGTATGGTGTCAGTACGAACAGATGTCAGGTTTAAATAGCATTAATCAGACAATGTCTAAGCGGGCCAAGAACTGCGCATGCCATGGTAAGCGCTGAGCTTG
The DNA here is from genome assembly GCA_013407085.1 of Atriophallophorus winterbourni. Taxonomy (NCBI): domain Eukaryota; kingdom Metazoa; phylum Platyhelminthes; class Trematoda; order Plagiorchiida; family Microphallidae; genus Atriophallophorus; species Atriophallophorus winterbourni. The sequence continues at coordinate 16,322 of JACCGJ010007046.1, read as the reverse complement.
TCAAGATAGACAATCAATTGATTCAAACACAGCCGAATGTTATGTAAACCTTCAATTGATTTGCTAGTATGCAGGTATGATTGACACCCACTGACAGATTTGCTCGATTGCGTCAAACGCGTGCACAATATGGGTCACGCAATTTAATGTTTATCTGCTGCAAATCGGATGCCAAATTGTGAAGATATCTGCCCCATCCACTTCGTTCGCCAACTTTGGTATCTGAGATGCCTCATTGTGAATTTGTTCCATGTATGTCAAGGGTGGAAAGTTACCAATAGACTGCTATTAACTGAGTCATTAAAAATTTCTTGTTCATGAATGAATGAATAATATTATGGACAGAATTGAACGTGATTCGGGTCTACAACAATTTCTAGACTTTCTAACTATAGAATTTATATTCCCCTGTTATTATTATTTTATTTGATGTTCGCATAGACTTTGCATACAGGTTTAAAAGTTGAAAGAACTGACAAATTTTACTGTGATGAAATTTTTACCAAATCAATTTCATCATATTCAAAACGAAAAAGCAACCTGTGCTCACAAGCTGCAAGCGCGTTATATTTGCGTAAACAAAATTTCTCATAGATCTCTAATCATTCTCCATTAATAATTATGTTTTAACATCCACGTTTTTGCAGGGCTTTGCTGATCTGTCTAATCATTTACACGATAAAGGTTTCAAGTTTGGTCTTTCGTTCGACAAAATGTGTTACAACGATGAACAGTTCGAGGCAGAGCTTAAAAACATTGAAATGTGGAATTTAGATCTAATCAAATTTCCCGGCTGTTTCACGAATGACCTCGAAAAAGTCGAAGGATTTAAACGAATGCGAAATTTGTTCGAAAAGTTTGGGAAAAAAATCTCGATTGCGTGTGACACAGGAGAAATGATGGCTGTGAAGGAGATGGATTGGGGCAACGCAGACAATTTGGATGTTCTTGAGGGTTGTGATTCGTGGAGAGTGTACCCGTCTCGTGAAGAAGTGTTTTCGTTGAAAGAATCAACTGGTTGGAAAATTCACGCCAGTATCGTTAGTGCTGTTGGTGGAAAAGGCTTTTGGTTTGATCGTGGACCGATTTCGGTTGAATCTGCTTCGGAGAAAATCGAGGATCTGAAAATAAAAATGATCACTTGGAGTTTTTTCGCCTCTCCAATTTTCCTCACAGGGGATTTGAAACAGCTTGATCAGAATGCGATAAATTTGTTGAAAAAGCCTCGGCTAGTTGGTATAAATCAGGATCAGAAAGGTCGCATGCCGCTTGCCATCAGTGGAAGAAATTCTTTCATGGTTAGTTGTAATCTGTATTCCCGTTGTTAATCGTATTTACAATTAGCTTGCTATTAATTATGCTGAAAAGCGCTTTAAGGTCAGAAAGACAAAATAATTACACCCAACCTGCTCTGCCTTGTACGACGCTTGCAATTTATTCGATCGTACAGAATGAATAATGCGCTAATTCCACCTTTGTTAATCAAAATACCTTTGACATCTCTCATAGACTACTGTGGTAGATTTGATCTTACATAAAGTACTGAAAAATTATGCGGTCTCCCATTTATGAACATCCAACATCCCAGAACCCTTTCATTTAAACCAATCTAGAAGTAGGAATTCAGTAGTAGCTACTATAGTAATTAAGAAAGCGGATTAACAGAAAAATTTCCTTAAGTGACAGTAATACCACCGGATAAAATCAGTAAAAACGTCAAATGTACATTCGAAAAAACCTCAGTGTTGCCGATTTCAATTTTCGCAGCTTCCGCAAGTTCTGCTGCAAAAATTCTATTGCAAAATAATCTAGTTTGGACATATTTCTTCCTACCTACAGGCAGCTCTTCTGTTACCAGCTCAACTGCATTAGAACGAATTACAACATGGTCATTACAAAGATGCTTGCTTTAGAATATGTTTAAGACTTGATTTCTCGTAACTGCATGTCGACAGAGGCGACACGTTCTGTAGTTATATTAAGCGATGAAAAATTGCAATCTGTAGACCATGTTTTCAAATTTGCTCCCTTGACGTCCGGCTTAATAAAATGTTCGGTCACTGGTGAATAAAAATAACTGCCCCAGTCGCGTTTGGCGTTTGGTATTTCCAACTTGCAAACATGACCGTGAATGTTGCTGGAATTTCAATGTTGAGATAATCTATCCAGGGTTGGGAAATATTAGTAAGGATTTTGTATGCAAGAGTTACATCGCCTCGCATTGTTCTTTGTGCAAGTTTTCTCAAATCCTGTCGTCGGATTTGCACACCGTACGGTGTGTTTTTAAAAACATTGACAAGCATACAAGCTATGTGATACAAGCCGTCCAGAAGTAAGATATCTATCTGGAACCATAGTTTCCAGACTTGGCCAGTGTAGTCTAGAATCGGGTGATATTTGTTCATCATGAGAGGAAATCCACATGGCCAAAAAAGTCAAAATATCTTATGTAACATGCCTATCAGACGAGACGCGCGGTTGTAAACGGTTTCGCATTGTAGACCACTTTTTAATCTATGCAAATCCTGAAACCTTTTTAGAACTGTGTCCTCCAGGAATTGGTTGCAGGGCTTGTGTTGGAGGGAAAAGCCAGGGTCGAGACCGATCAGCATGATCATAAACGTTTGCATATTCAAAGGCAGGTTATTTTCTGATGACCAGACAAACAAAGCCTTCAGGTCGTTTTATAGCAAAATACAATTATCAACATTGTTGAATCGCCTCCATAGTTTCATATCATCAGCAAACACAAGCATCTCACTGTCGTTTGGTATTGGTAAATCGTTCATGTAGATCGGGAACAGTACTGGTCCAAACACCAATCCTAACAGAACACCGCTAGTGACATCAATTTGCTTCGATGATTGGTCATCCACACGAACGCTGATGTATATGATGATAAGGCAATCACAAATTCATTCGTATACGTTTCCAACAACACCGTGTTTCTGTATCTTATTCAAGAGAAAATTATGATCGACTCTGTCGAAAGCTTCAGAAAGTTCAAGGTAGCATGCATGAATACATCCACCTGCATCTGCAACACTCGTACAGTACTTTATGTTTAGCAGCAAGATTGTTAGACAAGAACGATGTCTGCGAAATCCGTGTTTGGCAATTGACAAAGTCCGTTACATTCTAGTTTTTGTAATATTTCTGCAGTTATCATTTGTTCAAACACATTTGATACCGAAGACAGCAAAGTCGTGGGCCTGTAATGTTTTGCATCAGAACGGTAACCTTCTTTGTAAATTGTTGTTATTTATCTCATTTCAGTAAATGTAGCAAAAGTTTTAAGGCAAATCCTTAGGTTTAATATTTGTTCTATTATTTACGACTCGATATAAGTGCTTCGGATTGTGGTGCATCTGATAAACCAAATGCGATTGAAAAGCATCATTATCATTTCTAATCAAGCGGATAACTTTGTTTCTCAGTCGTGAGAATTGTGCCCATGAATCGGCTGTTTGTTGTTTTATAGTCCTGCTTCGTAGTTTAAATATATTATGTTCAGAAGCTTTCGTCAGAACGAACATTGATTGTTCGTCCAGTGTAAATTCAAGGTGTTATAAGATAGAGCGCCAATGACTATCCGGATCGAAGTAATCCAGTTGTGCAAAACTGTCTCATTGTAAATCAACAAACAGAGCCAGGTAGTTTACTTTTCTGACGCATTTTGTTAAGATACTCTTCCGCCTAGCACAATATACGTACTCGAATTCTAGGACAACATGATCGCTTTGCCCGATTGGCGGTTTATGGACAACATTCTCTGCAGCGGTAGGATTTGATAAAGGTATTAGGTACGAGCTAAACGGTCGGTCTGATCACCTTATATGGTAAATCCCGTAACGTGGTTATAAGCGGGTGCGTATTCCAAGACGGATCGACGATGATAGTTGAGTGTCTCTGATGGATGACCATTCCGGCGGAAAGTTGAAATCCCGCATTATCAATATTTAAGTATCGTACCGAGTTGTCATATAGCGCAAACTATCAATTTGTTTATTGTTTTTGTCGGGAGTTGCTGTTGAAGAACGATAGATCACTCCAATAATGCATCGTTTCATTACAAATATCGGACAATTCGATTAATTTGTTCATAAGGCTGTTCGCGTATTTTTCATGATTAATGATTTCATTTTTACGCTTCTTTCGAAATATGAATTGAGACTCACTGATATTTTAAATGCTTAACCTATTTTACGCACAGTTCTATACACGTGAACTTTCTGGTGCCATTGGGGATTACGCGTTTGTGTTGTATAACCGGAAAGACGAATCACAGTCGATTGAGATCAAGCTGTACGAATTTTATATCAACCACATGAGAAATGATCCTTTCACCTACGTGATTACAGACGCTATGAGTGGTGAAAGAATTGGGTCCTACCGGTTATGGGATACGTTGAGTGTTACGGTGAAACAGAATGCATTCTCCATGTACTTAGTCAAACGAGAAAATATCGCACCGGCGGTTATGTAACCCATGCTATTTTGGAAGAGGCAAGGTCCGATTATTTGACAAGTGTCGTCACGATCATTAAAACTACAATAAACATTACATTCCGTTTGTGTAATACACGTTTTATTAGATGGAAGTGTTTTTTTCATCTCGATAAAAATTTCGACTAAAAAATTTAAACACAGAAATTCTTTCTTAGAACTCTGAAATCATGCCTCATAATTGTTATGTGAATTTTTAACATTGTAATATGCGTTTCGGTGTTATAGTTTATACTCTAATGTTGTAGGGTTTCATTGTTTTTATAAATAACGTTCGAAAAATCTGTGTATGCGAGAAAAAAATGCTCGCTTGAAAACCTTTCATGGGATCACTCTGTGAATGCGAGTCAGAATCCAAGAATGTTTGGTAAAGGATTCAAAGATTTATGGTTAAAAAGTTTATACTGTACAACCCCACAGGATTACAATATAAATGAAAATGTGAAAAATATAATAATATAAATGAAAAAGAGAATATCAAATGTGAGGTTAATCAAGGTTTTTAATGGACTAAAAATCAACAAGCTTAACAACAGCCATAGGATGGTAAAAATTGAAATGTAAGTGTATAAACAAGATAAGGAATTGGATTAAGCATTATATAAGTGTTCGGGAAACGAATAATTCAATGAAAATTCGTCTAATTTCGTTTTAAACTTATGCAAGCTAGTGAAGTGAGCAACGGTAGATGGTAAACTGTTCAAGTAATACAGACACGGGAATAATAAAAATACATTCTACAGTTCAGGCAAGAATGGGGTATCACCAGCATATATTCATCGGTCCGATAATCTCTCGTATTCCTTCCTGTAAGGGATGTTTTAAAATAGAGCATATCCAGACACCTAAATCTTTTTCTTCACTGCAATTTTTAAGGACATATGAACCTATATGAACTCTACTCGATTCTCCATGATGATGTTTTTTGCATGTGTAAGTCAAATTTTGCTTAAACATCGCCAGGCGAGGAGAGTACACCATATGTTGGGGTTAGGAACTCCTAAGATATATAGTACATGGAAAAATGGCGCCAACAATCAATACGGGAACTTGGTAATTAGAGGAATAAGTTATGTCCGCGTGCCACTCTCCCATCACACACATCAAGCAAGCGTTTTAGTAGATGTCCTTCGGTAGACACAATTCTATAGGTCAGAATATTATCGTGTCGTATCCTCCTTTGGGTAAAGTCCCATAGACCCAGACGTTGCAATCTTTCGGTAAACGGAACATTGCGAAAAACCATCCCTAACTTTGTTTCTCTCTGAGAGATTTCATTCAAGAGAGCAATATTTTTTGCGCCAAGGAGCCCAGATCTTTACTCCATTCTCCATCGTGCGGCGAGGGTAGACGTTCATTATCCTTGGTGACGTTATGAGCGTGAATCTTTTAAATATTCTTCAAAAAATACGCAACAACCTGTTTGCCTGTCAATAGCTATTCTGGCAGTGAATCGCGCTATTCAGGCTTGAAGAGACCATAGCCACGTTATCTTAGCAAAGCTTTGACTTCTCGAAATTCTAAGACGCGCGTTATATCTGTTCCACGTGACTATTAGCAGACTTCAGTGTAGTAAATCAAAACTGAATGCTTGCTTCCAAAATATATACAAAGCTAATCGAAGAGTATGTGGTTAACAGAGTGGCCCCTAATCAAGTTGATCATCTTCACGAAAGTATAAAGGATGATATAATTTAACTTTGGAGCCAGTGTTTTTTATGCTAATGCTTGATGAAGGAATGAAATTGTAGAGACAATGATTGCGATCCATCAATTGATGCGTAGTTTGTAACCCAAAATAGAGAAAAAGAGTTCAACGCCATAATATAGCGCTTGATCCGAAGTCCAAAGTCCAGTGTCTTACATTGGATGTGGCCTGTGTTTTATGGTGCTAGAATCGAAGTTAGAACTGTAGTAGACTGACCACTACAATAATGTCCCTGGAGAATGTAGGAGAACAGGCACAGGAGAATAAAGGTTTATCGCGGTAGCCAAAGCGTGCACGAAGGTACAGCGGAGCAGTAACGGAACACGAATCAAACGGAAATTGTAAAGGTCAATGGATGTAAGGTACAGTAAAACAAAGTTGTTACAGGACTGTTACATGAATACGTTGTCACGTGCGGTGGGCTAGATTAGTGCAAACAAGATGTGTGCTATGAAGCTAATTCAGTGTAACGATAGAAATGTAGTACCATTGTATGTAACGATATAAGAAGGTGTCATTATATGCAACGCAACAAGTGAAACAAGGCTGTCATGGGTGAATATGCCTCACCTGATAAACACAAAACTGAAAACGCATTTCATACCCCTAGTTGGAAAACCCTGGTTAACGGTTTATACAGTTTACTAATCCTAAGCTCTCGGTCGATATGCAGAACATTACAAAAGCATCAAGCATTGCAAACCGGCAGGAATTCGGGTTTCTCGAAAATGCCAGGAAAACGGTTCTAATGACAATTTGCTCGAAACCGAGAGAACACAGACAAACTAGCACCAATTGAGCGATATGCCATTTGCGACGGTCAGTTGAATGAACCCAACGTTGTGAAGGTTTGAAGCAAACCTTCTGGCCTGAAACAGATCAAAGTGACTGCCGACACAGACATGCTGGGAATTTGTTGCGGTTTCACGGTAAGAGATTGATATTTTAATGTTGGTGATGATGTGAGCAACGAACACGTGACTATTCAGCGTTCACTCGTGCATGACTGGTCGTCGAAAAATAAACTAACTTTGAATATACAATAGTCAAAGATCATGCGCGATTCTTATGTTTAATATATTGCATACCCCTAACCATCTCCTGAATAAACTATTCACACGAATACCACAACGAACCAGCCGGAGTCATGACTACAAAGTACTTATTCCCGATTCGAGACTGAACTGTCGAAGGTGTTTTTATTCTGTACGTGTATGTTTTACGTACATTCAACCATCTTGGATGTATTCAAATCGAACTTGGACAACTTCATGTCGACCAATCCAAACATAGAACCTATATATTCTAAAACATTACAGCTTTGAACTTCGAACGCATGCATCGAAGTAAACTGTACATCGTGACCTCATAGATTTACATTGGCCATCCAACCAATTGAAAACAGTTTCTGCCTTATGAATTTGTACCTGATTCCAGAACTGCTCAGTTAGCAAACCAATCCCGTTTTTACTACATGTGTTATTCGTAATTCCCATATTATTCTGTAGTTTTTGTGAAACTATATGCATTTTAAACCTTTGAATTGATTTGAATTAGATGTTGCGATAGCCCATAATTGTCAGATTTAACAAGCGGTGTAAAAAGTGTACCTAATTTCTTAGTTATTTGAGTATTTGTGAGTAGTATATATTTTAAAAATGAAATATGATTTACATACCATTTATCCTTGGATCTTGTCCCAAAAATTTCAGACTTTTCCCAACTGCAAGTAAATTCCTAAATAGGTTGCAGAATCTCTGCTGCTCTACGATATAACGCAATAATTTTTTTTCGCTAAAAATTTGATCAAACAAATAATTCTCTTTACTTCTTCATCATCTTCTGTGTGGACTTTTCCCTTACTAAATGTGTAGTGAGTGCAGACATCAGATCAATTCGAGCTTTAGCTGAAAAATTCATAAAAAAACTGAAATCAGCATTACAGGAAACGTTATATCGTTAGGATTGTAATATGTGAAATTTTATAGCATGAATTAAATTTGGAGATTCAGGAAGAAGCCAATTATTGCAGTTAAACAAGAAACTGCTCCAAAGGTACTAGTAAAATTTACGGTATAAACTATATTGATCTTTCAGGCAATCTAACATAAAAACAATGGGTTAACGAAATAACGAAATGTTACATTGAACAATTTTCTTTAGTTCATTGATATTAACAAGAAATACGATCGGACCAAGGACTGAACCTTGGAGAAATCCGCTAGTTGGTGCGATTGGTTTCGATAATGCATCATCAAGACGTAACTGGTTTGTGCGGTTTTTTGTTATTCATTTAGCCGAGTAAACAACTTTCAAGTTATGCCAAGCCTTTCAAGCTTTTGCAGTAGTAGGGTATGGCCAACACGATCGAATGTATCTGAGATATCTATGTAGCAGGTGTGTATTGCTTGCCCTTTATCAAACGCTTTTGTCCATTCATCTAGCGTTATCAGTAAATTAGACAAACATGAATGATTCCATCTAAATCCATGCTGTTTCCTCGAAAGAAAGTGATTATTTTTGAAATCATTCATTAGATCGTCAGTAATGTGGCGCTCAAGTAATTCTGAAATTACACTTAACAGAGTAACGGGTCGGTAATAAGCTGCATTGGAGCGATTTTCACCTTTATAAATTGAACAAAGTATCCCCCGTTTTCAAATCTGTAGTAATCACTCCATTTTCTAGTGTTTGCTTGAACAGCAATGTGAGTTATTTGTATAGCAAATTCGCACATTGCTTCAATATTAGTGGGGTTATTCCGCCAGCCATAGGAGACTTTTCTGTTTTAAGATTAAATAAGGATTAGAGGACGCGTTTCGACGTTACATTTGTTTCACTCATGGCAACCGTGGTTAAAATGGTTAAATTTGGGATGTTAGTCACATGTTCTTTCGGGCTGAATGCAGATGAATGAAATGTGACAATAGCTTCAGCAGTTTATGTTGCAGTTGTTGTTGGCCAAGCTGATGTGTTCACGGACGCAACTCCAGGTTTCAGGCGCGAAATCAGTTCTTGGATGTACAACTTGTTTTGGATGACAAATTTATTTCTTTGTTCCGCAGTAAACGGAATGTTTCCTAGGTTTCTGATTACGGGTTTTGCCAAAGGTGTCGCCAAGCCTTGTTTCGTACCGTTAACCTCTTACGAGTTCTGTTTCTTAGTTTTAATTCGAGATTACTTCTTGAGTTACTGAGGACAAATTCGGAGCTCACTTCGATTGAATTCTTGAGATTAGATATTAGCCATATCCAAAGCTCATGTACGTTGCTGGTTTCCGGTTGGCTGTTAATCAAGTTTATAAGAGCATCACTCAAAGCCACAATGTTGATCCGTCTAACTATTTTACAGACATCATTTGTTCTTACAGCTTCAAACAGATGGTTGAACCGGATGACGACGCGATCACTAAGTCCCAGTGGACTTTCGTAAGCAACGTTGTCAGAACGAGCTCCAAGGGTGAAGGTACATCGGTTCCGCGGTATCGAGTATTAAATGCAATGCGATTATAAAGAGTCATATCGTCCAACAACCCACTGAATGCATGTTCGAATCATGTTGAATGAAACTATCTGAACTTTTGCTGAAGCATTAACCAGGAATATCATTTGACCTCAAATTACCACAGAAAATATTCCGCAATGCAAATAAACATGAAATGAAGGTCGATACAATCGACTTCGTTTGACAAGCCGCAATAGCTTAAAAATGCAAGCAAACGGTTTTGAACAAAGAGTACAGTTTCGGAAAAATCAGGCGAACTCCGGGAATCGGAGAGAAGATAATGCCAACGTTTGATTTTCTACGGCGGGATCCGCATTAAGTTTAGGAGTCAAATCTATCAGCAATTTATTGTAACCGCATCTGTACAACTTTAGCAAACACTATTCCGATAACATTAAGATTTTAGATGCCTCTACAATTGATGCAATCGCCTCTATCACAATTATTCTTAAATAGCGTGTAGAACTTCGTGTCTGGCGTCTCTTGTGGACACACTCGTCCAATAAACCCTGAAAAAGCGATCGATAATGTGGCTGTATAAGAGCTATTCTAGAGTATTTGACGTGTTCTATTTTAATTCTATCATCATTGAGGCCTTTCCATTCGATTAGCGGTCGATTATCATATTGAATACTCCGCCGAAGACGGTCCCAAGCCCGTCTGCAGAAAGGAGGAGGGTTAGACGCGGGGTCAGCAACCCCACTCTGTAAAAAACTCAAACCGCTACTGAAACCAAAGCAACATGTCATACCAAAGTAACATCTCCATGCTTGAATCGAGAAGAAACCTCATCTGAGGTAAAAAAAAATGAAGCAGACTGGTGAAAGCTCACCGGAAGCCAGTCAGCAGATGAATCTTCTGTCGATGAAAGCAACAACAAAGATTGCCACATGGAACGTCCGTACGATGTATGAGACCGGAAAGGCTGCACAGGTCGCGAAAGAAATGCAAAGGTATGGTATACAACTGCTGGGAATATGTGAAAGTAGATGGAATGGATCTGGTATGTTGGTTTTGACATCCGGGGAACGGATTATTTACTCAGGTCATGAAGATGAGAACCATAGTCATTCCGAAGGCGTCGCCATTATGTTATCCCCGATAGCTGCAGGCGCTCTCGTTGGATGGGAACACGTTGACTCACGGATAATCACAGCCAGATTCAACTCCAAGGGGAGAAATGTGACGGTAATTCAATGTTATGCTCCCAAAAACAATGCTAGCCTTGAGTCGGAATAAGAATTTTACGTGCGTCCGCAGTCTGTCCCAGACAAGACACCCAAGCGAGATATCAAGATTTTGATGGGTGGCATGAACGCGAAATTGGGTCCAGACAACACAGGGAGAGAATCTGTGATGGGTATGCATGCCCTAGGTGAAATGAATGAGAACGGTGAACTTTTCGCAGATTTTTGAGCGCTCAAGGATCTGGTCATCGGAGGCAGCATCTTTCAACACCGAAACATCCACAAGGCCACCTGGACATCACCTGATGGTGTTACTGCCAATCAAATCGATCACCTATCGATTTCACGAAAATGTAGAGATAGTCTCCTTAATACACGCGTAATGCGAGGTGCGGATGTTGCTTCAGACCACTACCTTCTAATGGCCAAAATTAAAATCAAGTTGAGAGCTTTCTACGAAACAGGCAGTCGGCCTAGTGTAAAGGACCACACGCAGAAACTAAGGGAAGAGCGTACAAGAGAGATTTTCTCAATCTCACTGAAAAACAAATTCGAATCGCTCAACAACTTAACCCCCGAACACCCAATAAATGAACACTGGACCGCTCTGGAAGACTGTTGGCAAGACACTTGTAAGCACGTAATTGGCAGACGGGTAAAAAAAACAAAGAGTGTATCTCGAGTGAGACTTGGACACTGATCAACTCGAGGAGGCAGCTGAAACAACAGATCCTCCGGTGTAAGGACACCAAGCAGAAAAACCAACTGATCGAACAATACGGCTCCCTAAATAAAGACGTGAAACGAAGTGCCAGAAGTAACAAGAGGCGGTTCTATGAAATGCTGGCAACGGAGGCGGAAAATGCAGCAGAAAAGAGAGACCTGAACACCGTCTACAACATTACCAGAACCTTATCAGGAAGGAAAATACCTTACGGCAAAATAATAAAGGACGGTGAAGGTAACCTTATCAGTCAGGAATCGGTGCAAAGAAAGCGATGGATGGAGCACTTCAAGGAACTCCTAAATCGACCAGCACCTACTTCAGTCACTGACATCCCACCTGCAGCAAATTTGCTAGACGTAAACACCGACCCCCCGGTCGAAATGAAATCCTTTTTGCCTTAAAATCGCTAAAGAATGGCAAAGCACCAGGCCCAGATGGGATTCCACCAGAAGCTCTGAAGGCTGATTTGGACACCTCGGCTGATATGTTACTTCCTCTGCTGCAGAAAATCTGGTCAGAAAGACGGATCCCAAATGATTGGAAGAGAGGTCATTTGGTCAAACTTCCAAAGAAAGGGGATCTGAGGCTATGCAAAAACTGGCGAGGTATCATGCTGCTCTCAGTCCCTAGTAAAGTACTTACACGCATCATCCTTATGCGTTTGCGCGACGCTATCGACCAAGTGTTACGGCCAGAGCAATCAGGCTTCAGAAAACAAAAGTCTGGTATCGACCAAATTGCGACCCTCCGCATAATAATTGAACAAAGCATTGAATGGCAATCGCCTCTTTGCCTCAACTTCATAGATTTTGAGAAAGCCTTCGACAGTGTGGACCGCGAATTCATATGGAAGCTTTTGCCACACTATGGGGTCCCACCGCTGTACATGGACCTCATAAAGCAGCTGTATGAAGGTGCCTCCTGTCAGGTAATTCACAACGGAAGACTGACCGATCCATTTGCAGTTGAGACTGGCGTCCGCCAGGGATGCCTGTTGTCCCCAATGATTTTTCTGTTGGTAATAGACTGGATAATGAAACAGACAGTAAAAGGTGAGAGGAATGGTATCGATTGGAAGGAATCCGAGCATTTGGAGGATCTGGAATACGCTGATGATGTCTGCTTGATATCACGTGACCCCCAACGTCTTCAGAGAAAGACCGATAGACTAGCACACTTTGCTTCATATGCAGGACTACGCGTGAATACCGAAAAAACAGAAGTCCTCCGTGTGCTAACTGATGAGCACCCATCAATCACCATCAATGGTAAAGCAGTCAAAGACGTCACGCAATTCGTCTACCTCGGCAGCATTGTTTCAATAAGTGGTGGCACGGACGAAGACATAGTCGCCAGAATCGGCAAAGCAAGATACGCGTTCATAGCTTTGAAACCCATTTGGGAGTCGAAGGTTCTATCAAAACGCACGAAACTCCGTATATTCAGAAGCAACGTCAAATCCGTGCTACTCTATGGATCAGAAACCTGGCGAGTGACAGCAAAGTCTTCTGGCCGCTTGCAATCATTCCACAATAATTGCCTTCGTCGAATTATTGGGGTAAAATGACCAGAAAAGATAAGGAATCAAGGCCTGTGGCAGAATGCTGCTGAGGACCCGATCGCCCAGCAGATCAGTAGAAGAAAGTGGAGATGGGTTCGGCACACCTTGCTGAAGCCTAATGATGACATCACGCGTCATGCTCTGGTATGGAACCCAATCGGGAAGTGACGGGTCGGACGCCCAAGGATATATTGGAAGCGCTCGTGTGGAGAGGAAATCTGCAAGTGTGGACTTAACTGAAAAGACATCAAACTGGCTGCAATGGACAGACCAAAGTGGAGACAAGTAGCCCTATGTTCCTCCAGGAACTCAAGGGATTAAGTCAAGTCAAGTGCCATATTGAGCTCATCGAGAGTAAGGGGGTAGCTAGATGTTCAATGTTTGGCAAACGCTCAAAATATTCAGGTGCATTTGTTCAAACTATGCTGCCCGTAGAGTAGAAAGCCAAGAAGTGCTTTACTCAAATTTTCATCTGTTGTGCGTTTTCATCAATCGGATTACCAGACACCTACTTATTTGGAGTCGTTTCAAGTGCTTGAAAATGACCAGTTTTAGCATCATTTTGGAAATCGAGGCTGATTTCAGTCCAATAGTCATTTGCACATCGCTTAGAAATCTAATGGACCGTATTTCTAGCTGCTCGGAGAATCCTTAAATTTTCCATTTGTTGGCATTCGATTTAACGTTTAGACACATTCTCGTCCAAGCTTGGGCTTCAAACCAGTCGCTCCTTTCAGGATTTTTCAGACTATAGATGGAAAGATCGACTAGGAGTATGCAGCTACTATACTATCAAAATTATAAAGCTATATGTGCTCTAACTCTAAATTCATGAATCTTGAATCTCTAATAAACTTAGGCCATTTTGTTTATGTAGATCTGGGATCATCAATTTAATTCTCCTCGTTTTAGTGATAGTTTTCTCATTATCTTAGAACTGAGATTATTCATTTAAACGATCCGATTGATCATTGGATGACATGCTCCGTGAAATTCTTTCATCACATTGGTAGGCCACTTGAAGTTGGAATTGTGCCAGTAGCTTTAACTCAGTTTGGGATTGGTGCACGAATGGGGGAGCTAGGTTAGCAATTCCGCTGTGTAATTTCCCCATGATAAGACCACGCCAATAAAAATGGTGGATAAGGTAAAGCCAAAAGAATTCAACCATGGAAGTTTAGAGTTATTTAAAAAAAATAGAACAGGACTTTTAATATCAACAGCATTGTTTCATTCTTGCCAGCCCTCTGGGTTCAGATAGGACCGGTAATTATCTCCTGAGGTATGAGCAATCTGGGCAAGGTTCTAAGCGATTGTATGTATTTTTCCATACTTATTCTACACCTGAGTATGTTTGGTATACAGGGTTAAAAAAATCTTCCCAAACGAGAATCCGCGAGATACGTGCGAACTGAAAATCTCCCTCTTGGAACACGCACGTTTCATCACATCATGTTTAACTACTTTTAATGTGTAAATAGTTTAAAGATGCATTATTTTACGATATCACAAATTTCAAAATCATCTCTACAATTCTCAAGGAAAATATAATAGATTGGAAGTAATCCGAAAAGAAATTTTTCGTTATTGCGTTTTTTGAGGGGTCCAGTAAGTGCCACCGGTTTACGGCAGTCAAAAATACCTCGGGATTACCAGCATCTGAACGCTTGTTTAGCAGTCTGCACGTTCGCATTATTTTTCAGGCCAAAACGACATTATAGCGGTAACTGTAAAGAAACATAGATCAAAGAAAACTCACTCTGCATATATATTTATTTACTCAAATTTTCCTGAATTTGTTCTAGCACATTTAATATCTCGATCGCGACAATTACACAGCGTGTTAGTATCCCACAAAAAGACGCACACTAAGGACGGCTTACTGCTGCTGCCATAGCATGCTTTCCTTTGTATACAGCAAAGTTGAACCGCATCACTAGTCGTTAGCTGACCAGTACCAGTTCAAGGTTTTCTTTCAACTGTGATTCTGGTTATGTTAAACTTGAGATTTCGAAGTAGGCTTCTTCTAGTATATATTCATTCGCTTTCAATTTCGCTTGTCAAAAATGTGGGAGTTAAAGCAATTAGACCTCAGTTGGCAGACCTTAGACTAAAGCGGTAATCACAATCAACACATTTTCGCCACCGATTCTTTCGGCTAGGGATTTCCATTGTGCGTAATCCTGCTCAGAATTCTCTTGAGACTGGATGTCAGCAGTAGTTTCTAAAACACCGAGAATTACCACATTTTCATTGACGAATGCCGCAACGAATTAGCTTCCACCACGTAGCTCACGATGGATTTGCCATGTATTTTCGAGAGCACCACTGAGAAGAAAAGCATTTGAGATGTCGATTATCATTTAGTTTACAGAAGATTGCAGCGTTCTTGTTTGAAAGCGAAGTCCGTCCTTGAAAGTCGATATCAAATTATCGTTTTGGCGAACCACTGATGAACATGTAACTGGCGCCAACTTCACCTGATTGCTAAATTTGCATCATTCTCCTAAACCATGTTTTGGTCACCAAGTTGGCACATATAACACTAGGGTTTACAACTGCGGGTTTTAGTGTGGAATTTGAGTCGGACACTTTCGTCAAGATTTGGCTTAGGCCTGACGTTTTTCCGTAACGCTAAACCGTCATTGCTTCTGACAAACTCATAACTGTTCCGGGCTCTATGTGTTTATCTCGGCAAATAATTGCAAGATTGAATACGACGTAGTCGCTATTGTCGCCACCATTTTGGACATCAATTGATGCCAAATTCGTACAGTCGATTCTGATATATTTATTTGTGTTCTAATTTCAGTTTCAGGAGTTTTTGTCTCGGAAGATTTTCTTGGCTGTGTGGATCTACAAATCTGTCAGACGTAACAAACACCAAAATACACATCTCAAATAATAATTGCGACCACTTTCAAAATCAGAGGTTTGTCGCTAATAGCATACACGTTGAACGGGCAAACAGCGCTTGACGATCACAGATTTACGATTTATCGCATTTCTGCAAACCGTTCGCTTTGTTTCCTGGTCCTGATCATCCGGTCAGGTTTGATCTCAACAGCTGTTCAGGCGTGGTGTGCGCTCAGTGATTCGAATAGCGTGCTCACGAATGCTTCTGGAGTT
>JACCGJ010007044.1:0-13596 GCA_013407085.1 Atriophallophorus winterbourni | reverse complement strand
TTCGCACAAGCGCTAAAGCGCGCGGTAATTGTCAACGCTCAAAAATCCACCGACACACAAAAAGCACATTAAGAGCTTTCGTCGAACCGGATAAGCGTTTATCGCACATGCACGTAGACCTCGTTGACCCGCTACCACCTTCAAGAGGCTATACATCTGTCGCCCCTGCTAGGCAATCACCATTTGCCTATGGAGATAACGTGACGCGCTTGCGACACGGTAGGAGTCGTTTCCACCCACCATCTCCGCGATTTCAAGCCAAACAGACTCACATGCCGACGGAGTTGGCACATTGCCAGTATGTCTTTCTCCGAAACGACATGGTGAAGCAACCTCTTCACCCTCCTTCTGATGGACCATTTAAGATAATTCGGCGGTCCCAAAAATCAGTTGTGATTGACCGCGCCGGTCGACACGACACGGTCTCGATTGACAGAGTCAAACCAGCGTTCATGGACAATGCATTTGACTTAGCTAATCCGCCAGACCCAAACCCAACACCACCGGTGATAACCCGTACTTTAATCTCGACTATCTCAACGCCTGCCACCACAACAGCTAGGCGAGCGAAACGGCAACCCGTAAGGTTCGCCCACTAGGTAGCACATTTTAAGTTGTTATCACTTGGTATATGCCCGTGCATGTTTTACGTACCCCATCACTATAACTCGGTCGTGGCCATAAAGCCATGCACCAGAGAGTTTTTTTTCTTTTTACTTCTCAGGTACACATGCACCCCCAGCTGTGGAAATCGTGGCACGTGCCACCCCCGGATCACTGACGCTTGTCACCATCCTATCCGGTAACCTGGAATACACGCATCCTCCTGTGTATCCCCTCGGTACGCATGTACCTCCCGCTGTGGAAAACGTGGCACGCGCCACCCCCGGATCACCGACGCCTGTCGCCATCCTCCCGGTAGACCCGAGCACACGCCGCTCAACGCGGGCGATCTCCCAAGACGGTCGTCATTGACCGTATCGGCAAGCATGACACTGTCTTAATCGACAGAGTCAAACCGGCTTTCATGGACGAGGAATTTATCCCAAATGACCCAACGCCAACCCCGGCACCACTGGTCATTACCCATCCTGTCCCTACTGCTAACCCAGAGCCGGCCACTACAGGAACTAAACGTGCCAAACGGCAACCCGTTCGATTCGCAGATTTTGTTGTAGATAGTTAATACTTTCATATCTATCGGCATACACGCGTGCATTATTTCGTACCTCATTCTAATCACTCGGTCGTGGCACTAAACCCATGCACCAGGGATTTTTCTTTTTGTTTCTTCCCTCAGGTACGCACCCACCCACCGCTGATGCCACCGAATCGCGCACCCTTCCTGGTCCACCTACGCTTGCCCCCAACTCACCCGGTAGCCCTAGCCACCAACAAGAGCACAATTGTTCCAACACGCCTGTCACCTCACACAAGGTCCTTACCAGCCCACATTGACGCGCCAACCGATTCTCCTGGCGCGGCCGTTTACCATCCTTCTTCGGGACACAGGAAATTCTGAGCAGGAACTGTGTTTTCGAAGCTTCTGGTTCTTGTTGTCAAGCCTACGAATGCGCCTGCTTCTGCTCAAATTGGGTTAATACTAAGACCACGCCAAACGGGAAAATCCCGCTAGCAGCTGTTTACTCCATGTGAGGCGGCTCGGCAGTACGTTCACTCACATGTGAGACGCTACTTGGCTTAGTCCTGATCGGTTCACCGTACATCCTACTCTCGAACCACCGATGATCGACCCACGCAGACCGAGCGCCCTGGCTGACTTCTATGTGACTGGTTGCTGAGAGACTACGTTCCTACCCAGGGTAACCTGACACCCGCCTGCGCCACACTACTGGCAACTCCCGATCAGAAGTCTTCGTTGACCAGACTTCTTGGAGGGGGGCTGTGTAACACCGCTTGTTTTGCCTCATCAAAACATTGACCTTGACAATAATTAACTTCCGTTCGTTCGTGCGTGCATCATAACGCTCTGTACACGTTTTGGCTACCGCAATAAACCTTCCATCTCCTGTGCCTTTTCCCCAAAGTTCTTGGGGATATTATTGTAGTAACCTGGTCTACTACACTCTTAAGAAGTTTCATGGAATTACCCCTTGTAGCTGCTTTAGGTGCAAGTTTAAGGATTTCAGTAATATTATCACCCGTAAGACCCTTTAGAATCTTGAAGGCTTCTATTAGCTCACCTCGCAGCCGCCGTCTCTTTAGTGAGAACAAACCGAGATCCTTGAGTCTAGCCTCATAAGATTTATCTGCCTGACCCTCAACCATCCTAGTCGCATAGCGCTGGACCCTTTCGAGACATGCTATATCCCTTTTTTCTAAGTACGGTGCCCATGATTGAACGCAGTACTCCAAGTGAGGCCGCACGACTACTTTGTATAAGGCAGTCGTCATATTTCCTTTGATTTTGCCAAGCTCTTGGATATAGCGCCATTGAGAGCAGTCGTGTAGAGTGTTGTTAGCTAAGTCCTCATTGTTCAGTTCAGAAACACCGTGAATAAAAATGCTGCGTTTATCATTCTCCGATTTCCAATCGTAACCAGCCTGCTTTTGCATCTGTCTTTGAGACCATGGAATGTCAGGAAAAATCCGGATAGGCGTATTGGTATTCCGGAGAAGGTGGGCCGAGAGCAAGACTTCTTCTACCTTCGCTGTAGCTTCGAGGGTGATTCGTAGTAGACGTGGTGCATCCGCGTGAGGCGAGTTCGGGCATCTGGAAAGACGTACCAAGGAAACCTCTGTTACTTCAAGTTGCAATTTTTCGCAGATGGCAGTCCACTGTTGCACATCGTCTTTCCTGCGTGTTTGGAAGCACGGCGAGGAGCTTTCAGACACATTCGTGCATACAATGGTCTGGCATTGCGAGCTGCGTTGAGTGGCCTTTTGAACCACAGGCAGTTTATCGGCGTTAGTCGGTTTCGGCTTAATGGTTTGTCGTTGAGAAGCAGTATGAGGTTTTGATGATCGAGATGCAGTTGACGTTATCTGATCACCTTGAGGATTTCTACACGCAGGCTGAATTCTCACATCTATTAGGGATTCCAGGCGTTGAAGTCTGGTGACAATCGCGCAGTATGGCTCCGCGGCTGGTGACGACGCCTTGGCTGCTATCTCCGCGTAAGTAGTGTTCTGATGTGTGTCTTTGGTTGGTCGCAAGTTGTTTGGCGTGTCGATGATAGTGGATTTGGGCGCTTTAATCGATAGTCAATAGTCAATAGTTTATTACGGTATAAAAGCGGGGAGCTTGTACAAACCGCAGGGTGGATTGTGCCGTGGGTCGAAAAGAAAAGAATAGTAAAATATTCGAGTTTCCAAGGCCTTATAGCGGGCCACATTCGCGTTAGCCTGCACCATCAGTGGATTTTTGTGGCATTTGGACAGGTAGGGCGTCAACCCGAAACACCGCTACCCACCACATCCTCCGGAACAGGGTCAGCTGAGACTGCGTGCGCTTGGACTTCCGATACTGGGATATTGGGTCTGAAGAAGTTTCAGCAGTTAGGCAAAGTGGTCGAACGGAAATGTGATTCACATTTGCTGAGACGGGAAACGCTGTGGAAAGAGGGAAGGATATGGTGCAGTATCACAAAGAATATAAGCGTAAAAAAGCATAATGAAGAATTGTGTATCGTCTGATAAAAATGGAGGTCGAGGCGTTTTTTAAAAATAATCAGGGATGGGGCAGAAATAACCGAAAGCGGTAGTGCGTTCCAAGCACGAGTAATCCGGACGGCAAAGGAGTATCTGAGGCAGTCCAATCTACTGTGCAGATTTGCTAACTTCAAGTGATGACCACGATTTGCTGAGTATGGGAGCATTTCAAGCATACCCCTGTAGGAATTATTCCCAATTGATATAATTCCTTAATAATTCCAAAAGTAAGTTTATTTCCATAAACGTTTTCCATCATGATGCCGTGTGTCGTTTTGTTTAAATCAACTGAACACACTTGCGCTTCCTACAGCGCGAACGTCTGATAACTTACCTGGTGTGAACCACTAATTAATTGTTTCAGATTACTGACCCAGAATATTTCTTCCCTTTTCGGTAATTCACTGTTTGTTCCATCTACGACGAGCAATTATCCCGCTGAAGAAATAACACGAGTGGACCACACAAGGATTTCGTAAGTCTGTTGTTGACACAGTGTATTCTTCTCTTGCATAAATATAATTATATATATTTATGCATAATTTCATACGCTTATAATAATTGACAACACTTATAACAATTCTCATTAACGTAACGCTCGGCTTATCCGCTACACCCCTACATGAGTGAGTTTCTTCCGTCAATATCCGATACCCAAAAAGCAGCTCGCCTCGGATACGACGATAGTTTGTAGAGTTGTAGGACGTTACTCGTATCTGACGGAGCTAAGCCCCTTGACAAGCTTCGTAGAACGTCGCTGCGGCTGTTCTAGGGCGTGCTGGTCACGTTTACTACTGCGTTTGTCGGCCAGCTTGTCTCTTCGATGGCGGGCTCGGCACGCAACACAGAAAAATAATATTTCTTCATTTTTATGCATTGTTAAACAATCGTGAAGCGACTTAGGAATCTTCGTGCATCGCAGGTGCTGCCAAGAATCACAGCGATCGCATTGGAGGGCAGGAACATCGTCTAGAACATCCATGGCACATTTTGCGCAGTTGTTGCGTTCGTTTATCTTATCAACGCGACTCATTTCGTGAGAAGAATATTGTAATTACGACCAGTGATGGGATACAGCCGAGCAACAGCGTAATCACCAACTGAACAAAAGATGAGTCAAAGAAGATGCAAAATAAATCTCTAACAGCAGACGTGCGTGAAGAATTCGTATCGATTCTCACATGGGCATCTTGACCTTGTCGGTCCTATGTCATTATCGAACGGATATTGATTCATCCTAGCGGCGATCGACCGGCTCACTCGATGGCCGATTGCTGTTCCGATCGAAGACACATTTTCTGAGACTGTAGTACGCGCCTTCGTGGAACACTGTATTGCCAAATTTGGCAAACCATCTGGCAGCACAATCGACAGTAGCGCTCAGTTTCAATATAAATATAAATAATTTTGTTCTTGTATATACAAGGCATGCTTATCATGATCGATAATTGACAAAATTATTGCACAATCAAGTTGTAGTATGTACAGTTGCAAATATATTTTCAAGGTCATTCTGCACCGGAATTTTACTTTAATTAAAATAAGTACAATACAATAGTACAATAGTATTTCACAGTATAAGAAGCCAAAGCTTATTCAAGCCGCAGGTTACATTGAGAAGTGGGTCGAAAAAATAAAAAAAGACATGTTTGATGTTCCATGGCCTTATCGCGGGCCACTTTCGCGTTGAGTCTGCACCATCAATGGTTTTTGCGGCATATAGACATGTAGTGCGTCAACCCGGGACACAGCTACCAACCACGTCCTCCGGAACAGATTTAGTTAAAATCACGTTCATTCGGACTTATGATACTGAGGTCTGGAAGAGTAATAAAACTGTGCAAAGTTAGCGGGGTAATGACGAGAATGCAAATGGCACAGAAAGAGAACTTACCATTGCCACGAGTTAGTGAATTGTTCGGAAAAAATGAGGTAGGAGTTGTGAAAAAATTGAAAATAGTATTCAAGGTGTTCAAGTGTTTTGGGAGTGGGAGATTTCATGTAGGTGGGAATCAAGGAGACCTTTTAAGTTACCAAAGGAAACGGTTTTAAAAAGTGTGCCGGGTAGGATGTTCCACTGATTGCAAACTCTGACTGAGAAAAAGCTGCGTCGACATTCAAGTCTACTCTGTTCATGTAATATTTCGAGCCCATGTCCTCGGAGGTTAGTGCTCGAAGTGGGAACGAATAGGGACTTGCATGAATGGGCGGTGTCAGTCACAATCCGGTGGTTAAGTAACATGTCACCGTATTGAAGACGGTAGGTAACAGAGAATATATCTATACTTCGTAACCTTACCTCAAAAGACAGGTTGAGCATACAACGGACAAGCTTTTTTACACGTCGCTGGGCTTTTTCGAGAAGAGACACATCTTTTCATAGCCAAGGCCTCCAAGCCTGTACAGCGTATACCAAGTGTGGACGGATGTCGGCATTCAGCATTGTCGGATAGAGAAACATCATTTAAAAATTGCTTTCAGATAATCGGTACGTGATCTGATATTATACAAAAAACATTGGCATTGAGAGAAGGAAATTTAAAATAAATGTTTCTGAAAGCACTGAAGTTTAAAGGATGATGTGTTTCGAAGATATGTGAAGTTTGTGTTTTTGATTTTCCTATGCTTTTTTATTGATTGTTTGAAATAGATTAGTCTGTCATGAATATCAACTGTTTTCTTGTCAAGTGGGAGAAGGGAATTGATTTCACTAGGTTGACGTCTCCAGCGTGTCAGTTTTGTTTGGACGCGAGTTGAGGATTTCTGCTGCAAAGTTAATACTCGAAAGCCAGAGAGTATTCTCTCGAAAGATTTGAAAATTTATTTAATATCAATACCCAGGAATGCCATCATTATATAAATCATCAAGTAAAACATTCATGTTAAGTAGATCGCGTTTGTTTCTATGGTAAGGAATGAAGCCACATTTTGATTTGAATACGTGTGAAGAGGAGCTGAGTCATTTATATTTTGGAAGAAGATTACACAGTTTAGCATATTTTGTCACGTAGAAATTGTTCCTTACTTTAGTGAGAACCCGTGGTAATTTATTAATTTTTTCACTGTTTCCTAATCACTACTTAAAATCAGGCCGTATATGAAGATTCGAACTTATTTCTATTTTATAATACGACATTGTTATAAAAAATAAGATGAGATTATGTTTGAGTCTGCGAAAACATAATGGATAGAGGTTCCGTTGTATACACCTTTCTCTATAAGATTGTTGGTGTAATTACCAATGATGGATTTCAGAAAGAATTTTGTATCTTTTCTAAAATTATGCCATCTGATCTATTTATATTGATATATATTATGATACAATATTCTAGAAAAGGAATGGTGAATAATTTATAGATTTCTATTTACATATCTGTGTATAATGTGCACATTTAGGCCATGCGAGACGTGCGTTTGGATTAATTTTGTCATCCGATATTTATGGATATAACTTTCTTGGTTTCCATCCGATCGGTTTGATTTTTGGATATCTATCTAAAACCTTGCTACGTCGGATCTGTTCATACAAAAATCATCTATCTGCGACGTGTCGTTCTTTGTGTGCGTCAACCGTGGTTTTTTCTACAGTTCGTTCTTTTATTTGAATTGCTTTTGTGATTCTGCTGTTTGATTAACCCATCGGTGTTTACCACTGCCGGGAACTATTCGGAGAAATGCTCAACCTGAAATCAAATTCACACAAAAATCTCAAAGAGAATCTGGCAAATTAGCGGCTAAATCGGGTGACGAATTATCCCTACAACCCGTCACTTTCCATCAACTCCGCACAATACCACACAAACCAACCGCAGCCGTATCGATTTTTGTCCTCTGGTTTGTACTTTTGGTTGACCCCGTCACCATGAAACAATCTGATGTTCGCGAAACGTGCGTCGTCTGCACGAAAGTCGTCAGTGGTAAGGTCGAATCTGTCACGTGTCAAAACTGTTCCCACACATGACACGCAAAATGCGACAAATCATTGAAACCTGGTGCGTTATCGATTCTGATGGATGAAAACATGCCTGGTGTATGCTACGTGTGCAAACGCTGTCGAGCTAAGCCAAACGCAGATTTAACTGCTCGAACAAGTGTCGCGCAAAGCAACCTGGATAATTGGATTATGAGCTAAGAGCTTATCATAAAACGTTGAAGACATTGGTAGAGACTCAAAATTATCAGTTTGCCAGTATGTTTTTCAATAAATCGGAAACCACTGACGGTAATACCAGTCAGATAAACGCTAAATTTTCGATCTTTCAACACGAAGGTTCAGCTGTTGCGAATGTGCCGGAGTGCCTTGAGGAGCGTACTTTTCATCAAAAAGCCACCGTTACAAATGCGACTGTTAAAGGCCTGTCTGCCCAAAACATCCCTGGTCCGCAAAAATATACGAAGCCGAAGCCACCTGCTCACCCGAAGGTTCAGCTAGAACCCTCAGGTTCAAAACCAAAAGTCATGGTGCAAAATAATTCTAAAGTGCACATGATAGGTATTCGATCTAAGGCAGTTAAAAACGTCCAGCAACCAGCGAAAGCGCCAAACACACAGTTTACATTCAGTCCATGGACTAAGTGTGATTTACACTAACGTAAAGGAAACGAGTGCCACCTTACTAGGGGACAGGCTAAAGCACGATATAGAAGAATGGAAATGGTTGAGCAACAACAAGGACTTGAAGCCAGTTGAACCACTATCATTGATACGACTAAGTTGTAAACCTACTTCTTCGAATCTGGACCGGCCAAGATTACTGAGAATCACGGTTCACTCTGAAAGGGATCTTGAAAACATCTTACAATCCGCTTTTCTCCTGTGTAAGGAGCGTTGAGAGACCACTGCAAGGATCTTTGCTGATGTGCCCTGGTGGGAAAGGGCCCGAAAGGACCAGCAACAAAACCAAACGAAACAAAGGGATGATCGAAGTATAATCCTTTTGGGAGTTCCAGAAGCTGATGATGCAACCGATAAAGCGGTGCGGCGCAAACACGATCATTTAATATGTAGATTCTTCAGTGATATACTTGGTTTGCATGATGTAGCTGTGACGGACAAGTTCCGCATCCCCAAATCTACGAATTATAAGGGCATCGGTGTAACAGACATGTTAAGTGTCATGTAGCTTTGAAATTCTTCTTATTCCTTTCTACTTCCGACTTTTATAAAATATTGATTTTTGTGACTTGAATTTGGTTTTGTTTATTATTTCTTTATAAGTAAGATGTTAAACCTTGCTTTTTGTAATTGTCTTATTGGAAATCTTTTGTTCACATATTTGGTAAACCTTTTGATTTAATTCATTATTTGTGCAATTGTCGGACATTGTTGTTGAATTTGGTTGCCATTTTGGGCACTTGGATTTTGACAACAATTTGGGTGTCTAGTATCTGATAGACATTGTTGACAGTAATTCAGTCCCTTTGCATTTATAATTTGGCAGTCTATCTTGTCAGCATTGGCTGAATTTATTGTTGTCCTTTGGAACATTTGAGCATTTTTGGCTCACATCATTTGTACAACCCGGTACAGTTGAGGTTTGTCAATTGTTATTGTCTATTAATCTTGTTAATAGAACCGTAGTAAACTCGAATCATTGTTTTGAATTGTCGAAATAAGAAGCGGGTGGTCTACGCGTTAAACAGCGACTTTAGTCGTTACAGTTCTCAACTCGGATTGTTCTATTTGAGAAACAGAAAATTGAATTGCTCAATATGGAAACGGTCAACTTGGATCGTCTGCCTATTTGAACAACGATCAACTTGGATCTTCGTGCCGCTATTCTGTTCTGTTTCCTTCTCGTATTCGTCTCGGAGAAAATACTATTTGGTTCGTTGCAATCGAAGCAGTATTCAACTTGGTCGATCCACTGCTCAACTTCGTCCTCAGAATTGCGTGAGTATGCGCGGATTCGAAAATTGAAGCTCGAATCATTTCGAGAATTTTGTTGAACACCTGTTGACGTTCATTTATTTTGTGTTTTAAAATCATTATTGTACATCTTTGATGCCTGAACATTCAACAAGGTTAGTGCATGGTTTGGTTGAGTCCCTAAAAATAGTCACAATGGTGCAGACGAATTTGAATCTCCATCTGTTGGTAGACATGGACTCGACTGCAACAGTGCACCTTCTAAAACGGAACTTGAATTTGAAAAGGATTTAGCGATTGCTCATGTTACAATCTCTAAATTAACTCATGGCACCTGTCATAGACGAACTTCAGACCTAGCTTGTACTGTGGCCCACTCAGTTTTAGATGAGTTATTTGGAGAGGCCCGACGATTGATTGGTCAGTCAGAAGGCTTCGCGATTCTTGCTTCGTCAATGCATAAATGTCAAGTTGCACTCACTCTATTGGAGTGCCAGTCGGTTTTGAACGCAAGTACCACTTTGGAGTATATTGTGCATATTTTACCGACTGCGTTCCAGCAACAGTGGGTTGATTTATAGGACGCTATATCCTGCGAAGAATTAGACGTTACGTTTCAACAACTCACAAAATTTGTGTTACGTCGAGCGCATATTGATTGGATCAGATTTGGTCAGGTGTGCAGCGGTTGCAAAAGTGATTCCATAGCATAGCCTGTTTGCCTCGTTGATTGTCAAGAAATAGTTCCTATTGATGTTAATTTGAAGAATCTTGACGTTTGTGTTGTCGGTTGTTGTCGGGAAGCTGAGTTGCCTGACACTGAATTAGCTCAGTCGTATTTTGTGACTGACTTTCCCGACAATAATTCGGATCAGATGGAGAGCACGCCTGGCTCACCTGACACCAAATCAGCCCAAATGAAAAGTAGGCCTGGTTCACATGACACTGAACCAGCCTTAATTGGGGCGACAGATGGTCAGCATGACAATCCGTATGATTGGCGTAAGCCGTTCGGTTGTATACCTGATGAACCATTTGTGTTTCGAAAACCGGATACAATAATATTTTGTAGATTAGACTTGTTTAGATGGCGCGAAATATCGTTGTTTGAGGATGCCATACACAAGGCTCGTTCGGGTGGGATAACATGCATGGGCTTATTGTATGGGACGGTGGTATGACGTGGTATGTCTTTGTCTAGCAAACGTTTTCCCTATAAAAAGCCACATGTGTCCAGTGATGGTGATGCGACGTGGCGTGTGTGACTCGCCACTAAATAAAGTCACTTGCTTCATTCTATTGTCCTTTTGTTTGCTTTACGAATTGTGGGTTGCAGACACTTTAGCTAAGTTGATTACACATTTTGACTCAATGGAAGAATTTGGTGGGAGGTGTAAGAGACATGTTAAGTGTCATGTAGCTTTGAAATTCTTCTTTTTTCTTTCTACTTCCGACTTTTATAAAATACTGATTTTTGTAACTTGAATTTGGTTTTGTTTATTATTTCTTTATAAGTAAGATGTTAAACCTTGCTTTTTGTAATTGTCTTATTGGAAATCTTTTGTTCACATATTTGGTAAACCTTTTGATTTAATTCATTATTTGTGCAATTGTCGGACATTGTTGTTGAATTTAGTTGCCATTTTAGGCATTTGGATTTTGACACCAATTTGTGTGTCTAGTATTTGATAGACAATTTTGACGGTAATTTTATCCCTTCGCATTTATAATTTGGCAGTCTATATTGTCAGCATTGGTTGAATTCATCGTTGTCTTTTGGAACATTTGAGCATTTGTGGCTCACATCATTTGTACAACCCGGTACAGTTGATGTTTGTCAATTGTTATTGTCTATTAATCTTGTTAATAGAACCGTAGAAAACTCAAATCATTGTTTTGAATTGTCGAACTGAGAAACGGGTGGTCTACGCGTTAAACAGCGACTTTAGTCGTTACAAATAGTGAACTAGAATTATCAGGAATATCACTTATTCGTCATGACCGTGAAAACAGAGGAGGAGTAGCTTTGTATTATAGCCAAAACCTTCTGTGCCGTGAGATTACGGATCCAGACATCGTGTTACTGGATATACTCTCGTGATCAGTCCGACTAGCTAACGGCGAAGACTGTGTTTTGGGAGTAGTATATCGCTCACCGTCTGGACAGGAAACATACACTCTGGCTCTACTGGATGAAATTCGCATGGTTACTTCCAGATACACTTGTGGATTTCCGATTATGGGTGACTTCAATTTACCGAATCTGCAGAGCAATACCAGTTACCCGAAACACTCCGTCGAGCGCGCATTCAGTGAGATGTTTGATGATATTCCTCTTTATAACCACATTACATGTAATATCCGATACCGCGGAAACGATTTACCCTCACTCTTAGATCTTGTTTGAACAAGCAATGAACATGACATTGATAAAGTTGCTTACGAAAGTCCACTGGGACTGAGTGATCACGTCGTCATCCAGTTTGACTATCTGTTTGAAGCTGTAAGAACAAATGATGCGGATCAACACTATGGCGTTGAGTGATGCTCTGAAAAACACGTTTAATTGCCAACCGGAAACCAGCAGCGTAGAGGAGTTTTGGATATGGCATATATCTAATCTCAAAAGTTCAATCGAAGTGAGCTCCGAATTTGTACTTAGGAACTCAAGAAGAAACTTTGAATTTCAATTAAGAAGCCGAACTCGTAAGTGGTAACGGTACGAAATATTGCTCTGCGACACCATCGGCAAAACCCATCATCGGAGACCTGGGAAACATTCCGTTTACTGCGGAACAAAGTAAACAAATTTGTCATCCAAGACAATTTGTGCTTTTAAGAAGTGATATCAAGCATGATGAAGCGAAACCCAAAAAATGCTGTATCCGAAGGTTAACGATTAAGGTAAGGTGAAACCTAGAGTAGCGTCCGTGAACACATCAGCTGGACCAACAACAACTGCAGCAGAAACTGCCGATGCTTTAGCCACGTTTTATTAATCGGTATTCCAGCCGATAGAACATACAGTAAACATCTGAAATCCAACAATTTTCAAACACGGTTGCCATAAGTGAAATAAGTGTCCCTTCGAAACTCTTACTTCAAATATTATTTAATCTTAAAACCGTAAAGTCTCCCGGGGCCGACGGAATAACCTCGAAAATATTGAAGCATTTTGCGAGTTTGCTATACAAACCAATCACTTACTTGTTTGAGCAAACACTGGCAAGCAGAGTGATTCCTACAGATTGGAAACGCGTAATAATTTCTCTAATTTACAAAGGTGGAAATCGCTCCGATGTTTCCAATTACCGACCCGTTACTCTGATACCAGTTATTTCAAAATTACTTGAGCGACTCGTTGTTGACGATCTAATGAAACATTTCGATGATAATCAGTTGCTTTCGAGGAAACAGCATGGATTCAGACGAAATTATTCCTGTTTGTCTAATTTACTGGTTACGCTAGATGATTGGACAAAATAGGTAGATAAAGGACAAGCAAATACTTCCACGTATAATTAACACCTATATCAGACCAACAATGGAGTATGCTGTTCAAGCATGGTCCCCATGGTTACAAAAGGACATGACCTTGCTGCAACGGGTATACCACCGCGCTACAAAACTGATGACCGGGCTATAGAACAGGCCATACGAGGAACGAATTGCATCTCTAAACCTCTTTGACTTTCCGTACCGTCGTCTCAGGGGTGACTTGATCCTGCTTTTCAACATTCTGCATACAGTGGATCACCCACTTGAACACCTGTTTCATCGGCAAGAAGCACGTGATAGCAGATCGCAGGGCTACAAGTTAATTATTCCACACTCCAGATCAAATTGTCGAAAAGCCTTTTCTTTGCTGTCAGAGTGTGTTTTCTATGGAACTCCCTGTCCCCACATATCATTTGTGCATCAAGCCTGAACATGTTCAAGGCTCAACTTGACAGGTATATGTTGACCAAATCCAACCTCGCACCTGAATACACGTGCTGACTTTTTATATGGATAAAACATTTGTGTTGTTTTTATACATTCCCTATATTTTTAATC
>JACCGJ010007042.1:0-17734 GCA_013407085.1 Atriophallophorus winterbourni | reverse complement strand
AGCGCCTATCTCAGTATGGTATTGTCGTGAATCCAGATAGATGCATCTTCCATGTGGAAACACTAGACTTGCTTGGTCACCGCATCGATTCCACCGGAATTAAACCCGTTGAACAGTAAGTCTCTGCAATCCGCTATTATCCATGCCCGAGTTTAATCCGCCAGCTGCGTCGATTTCTGGGCCTAGTCAACTACTACAGACGATTCGTTCCCCATTGCGCGAAGTTGCTAAACCGCTTACAGATTTTACTCGCTGCAAAAGCAAGAAATTTTTCATGAATCTACAGGCGATCGGAAGCTTTTGACGCGAGGAATTGAATCCGCCCTTGAGCAGGCGACAACTGTGACTATATATCAGCGGAGAAGATGCCCGCTATGCTTGTTACCGATGCATCAAACGAAGCGGTAGGCGCAGTATCAACAAGAGGGTCGATACACGAATTATTTAGACCCCCCTTTTAGTCTTCTTCTCACGGTCGACTGCAGCCGGTGCAGACCCGATATAGTCACTTTGGTCGCGAGCTCCTCGCTGTGTTAGTCCATCGGATTCCGGAATTTACTCGAACGGTCGCAGTTTTACGGTGCTACACCGACCACAACACCGTTAACGTTTGCACTCGCCACAACTTCCGTCGGTATCACGTCGAGAATCCGTCAATTGGACTATATCTCTAATTCACGAGCGACATCGTTAACCTATCCGGCTCGTCAAAACCACAGTGGCGGATACGTTTTCTCGGATTCAACTGAGTGGCCATCGACCTGCAGGAATCGATTTGGAACAAACTAGCACGTTTCGCAGCATCTGATCACGACTAAGGCGCTTGATGAAACTTTCAGAGATGGGAAAAATCCGCCGAATCGCGATACCCGATTTTTCACATTACCTGGTTTGTGACATGGCAACATTAAAACCGCGTCCGATCGTCCCCTCAGACATGAGACGTAGAGGTTTTGACCACTTGCACGGTTCATCACATCCTGTAGTAAGAGCGACACGAAAATTAATCAGTTCTCGCTACCTCTGGTCTGACATGCATAAAAACATACAACTTTGGACAAAATGTTGCTTGGGATGTCAACAGAGCAAGGTTCAACGACATACTAATCGTACCCTGGTACCTTACCCTGGTACGTTCTTACCAGTTACTGAACGTTTCCAACACGTGCATTTGGATCTCGTCGGCCCACCAGCAGTATCTAACGGATGTTGCTACATACTTACCTGCATTGATCGTTTCACGCGTTGGCCAATGGCAGTAGCAATCCCTGATATCAGTGCAGAAACTGTTGCTAAAGCTTTTGTTCAGCACTGGACCAGTAATTTTGGCGTATCAAGCACCATCAATACTGACAGAGGTTCCCAAATCCAATCTACGCTTTTCAAGGAACTGAACAACATGCTCGGTACGAAACACATTCAGACTACAGCCTACTACCCTTCTTCGAACGGCTTAGTCGAAAGATTTCCCCGCCAACTGAAAGTCGCACTCATGTGTCATGGGAATACTGAACGTTGGTCCGAGACACTACCCCCAGTATTTCTTGGTATACGTACCGCAGTGAAAGAAAACATAAGGTGTTCAGCTGCTATAATGGTGTACGGTAGTACACTTACCATTCCAGGCGAATTCCTGACATCTTCCGACTCATCATTGAACCTTACTTTGCCACAATATGTCAGCCCCCTTCGCAGCTTCATGATAAACGTACGAGCTACTCCAAATCGACAGCATGAGCAACCCTGCTACATTCCACCTGACTTGAATACTTGCGACTTCGTGTTTGTGTGGGTAGATGATGTACGTCGACCGCTACAGCCGCCATACATAGGCCCGTACAAGGTAATCAACAGGTATCCAAAATACTTCGTTATTGACCGTAACGGAAAACACGAGACCGTCAGCGTCGATCGTTTGAAAGTAGCCTACGTCATACTGGCATCAGAGGCGAATGAAAATACCCCGAAACTTGCTCATCAAGATCTTGTCACTCCATCCCCCAAACCGGTACTCCCGATCCCTCAAGAAAACCCTCCTTTACCCCCGTGTATCAAACAAACTGACCCTAACAGGCAAACCCGATCTGGTCGTAAAGTCCATTTTCCAGCAAAGTTTGATGACTTCACAGCCTAACGATTTCTTCTAGCGCCTTCTTTAGGTCCGACGCTCTAGGGGGGATTACTATGGCAATTTTCTGTAAACATGTTCGTTTGTATCAATCAATGTACACTTTTTGAATTGTACCCGGATTTCACGAATATAAATTTTCGTCCGCCAGAAGTTGCTCTTCTCATATCCTTTGATACCCGTACTGCGTGCTTGGAATTCTGGCTGTGGATTGTCGAAAGTTTGCTTGCTTGCTATAAGAAGACCGCTCCATATTTCAGCTGCACATTATTCTTGGATTGACCGCGGTTGCTTCGGTGATAATACTTTGACGTCTGGACCGGAGTAGTCAATTGCCAAGTCGGGGAGAATCGCTTTCAATTCAATCGAAGAATTATTGTGGGTGGTTACCTTTTTACTTTTTACACACATACTGTAATTTCACGTAGCATGAACCACCACAAATTAAGTCATTCGAGCGAACCGCAACGGAATGAAAATCCTCTGACGAGATCGGCACTAGAGGTCTACTGTTTACATTCCTCCAGTTTCAAACAACACCATTATCAACGTTTCATCAATCGGAGTTTGTTCTAGACACATATCTGTTAGTGGTCTTCAAACAGATAGTATCAAATGCTCCCATGTTCCACCTCGATTGTTTTCATATAGGGACATATAACTTTTCGAATGTCGTCAAGGTTTCAGGTTGGCATATCCACTTTTGTAATGCCTCTTCGGTAGCAATAAGATAAAAGCCATTATTAATATCCGTATAAGTATCACTGGGCGAAAGTCGACAAGGATGCTTAAAAAGTGCGTTCTGGATTCCAGCCTGGTGTGCTCTTCACTCAGCAGGAGAATCTGCCCTTGTATACCAACCAAAGGGACAAACGAAATAGGTCATCGAAATTGAGACAGCCTAATCCGTTAATAACTTTCAAGGGCTCCATAAGATATCCCCTAAGCTGCCTTCTCGTAAGCTAATTGACGATTTATATTGTTGGTGCATGCTAACCCCTCGATAATGAGAGTAGCCAGCTGCTGTACCGTTTCCAGCTGCACAATATCCTTCTGGTAATATAGCATGCCTTAAAATTGCCTTGCATAGGAGTAACAACACCTCAGCTTCTCTACATGTGAGGGGTGAACATAGTCGAAAGGTTTCCCTCTAGGCCCTTTGAGCCACAGCAGCACATTCGTCGGCCGACTTAAAGTTTGCGAAAAACATGTTGACTAATCCTTAGCAGATTTTACCACAGGGAACTTCGTGCGAGCTAAGTGCGTTGAGACAATCATGTTGCCTGCCAGTGTAGAGAGTAAATAACCATTCTCTCGGTTAAGGGGAAGGTTTCACTTTAACGCCCATGTCGTCACATATTCCACGTCATTTATCACATCCGAGTTATCTGACCTACCGACAATTTTTACGTCGTCAGCAAAAATATAATAGGGCGAGCTCAGTTGGTCAGCTAGATCATCAACTTAGTTGAGGAACAGAAACGGCCTCAAGACTGAGCCCTGAGTAACCCCACTCCTTGTATCCGCACATGCTGAATATGTATAATTTAAACTAACGGTAAATGAACTGTCATTAAGGAATGCGCGAATCTTACCCATTAGGCATCCTGAAACTCACTAGGCTGAGAGTTCGAGTAGCAAGAGCCAGTAATTGACCGAATCAAAAGCCTTATTAAAAAGTCGATATAGTGGACTTCTACCGCTATACCATCATCCATCCTCTTATTAACCTCGTTTAGAAAGCATAACAAGTTAATCAGACACGACCCAACTATTACGTCTATCTTGGACTTTATACTGGCAAATGAAGAGCACGTGATTGTAAGTCTCACTTATAAAGCTCCATTTGGACTCAGTGACAACTTAGTTATTAGGTTTGATTATATTTGCCGGACAACCAAAACGACAAACAAACAAGCTGATTAGAAAAATTGACTTCACAACTTCAAACTAATCTCAAGATCGCCACAGACCCTAATCTTAAGTTCGACAACGTGCACGATCAGTTGCGGTGGATTAAAAACGAACCTAAATTTGCCGTTGAAATGCACTCTCATCTTGTTCCGAACAGCATAAAAGGACTATACGTTAAGGCTGAGAATCGGAACACGAAAATGGTTCAGTTTGTGAAATGCTGCATGGCGGCCTCATCGACATAATACAACTTGTGAGTGTTGAGAGCCATTCAGTTTGCTGATAAATAAGGTAAAAAAAAACGTGTTGTTGATGAAAAGTTGAATTATCAAAAACATTT
The DNA here is from genome assembly GCA_013407085.1 of Atriophallophorus winterbourni. Classification (NCBI taxonomy): domain Eukaryota; kingdom Metazoa; phylum Platyhelminthes; class Trematoda; order Plagiorchiida; family Microphallidae; genus Atriophallophorus; species Atriophallophorus winterbourni. The sequence continues at coordinate 13,352 of JACCGJ010007042.1, read as the reverse complement.
ACTCAACAAAATAGAACCAATTACCAAAATTCTCTATCAGATCATGAATAACATGTCTAGGGTGATACCAGGGGTCACCGCTCTAAAGACACGTGATGGAACAACAACCACAGCCTCGCAATCTGCCGAAGTTCTAGCCGATTTCTTCTTCACTGTCTTCAGCCCACGAAACCGTAACTTACGTAATATCACCAGAAACGTTTTTACACCTACTAACTATTACCTCGGACGGTGTCTTTCGCACATTGGTAAATCTCAGCGCAAATAATCTCGCGGAGATGACGAAATTACCCAGCTTATTCGCAAAAACTGTGGTCATAATTTGTGTACGCCCCTCACCTACTTGTTTAACCTCTCTGTAACACAAAGTTTCTTCCTTGTTATTGGAAAAGTGGCATCAATACCCCCTTCTACAAAGGAGGAGACCGGTTTGAAGTATAAAACTATCGACCAGTAACACTGTTCCTCATAAGTTATTATTATTACCGAAAATTTAATCATATGGCATCGATGGTAATCCTCTATCGTGGCTAACTTCTTCTTTTACTGATCGCACCTACTATGTCGAAGTTAAAATCAACAGATCACGCAGCCTACCTATTCCTAGTGGCGTGATTCGATGTAGCCTATTAGTAACTTATCTGTTCCTTATCTGTATTCGAAATTAACTCCAATCGATCCCAAAGTTCGACATCCGCACCTGATAATCAAGGTGTGAGTGTAACTCGACATCTGCATCTACGCCAGCCGCGTTTACCTAAACTAAGACAAACATGAACCCTCCTACCAAACCCTCCTACTTTCAGAGAGGCACTAATCAGACAACCTAACCGACAACGTATGCAGACAACTAATTATATAAGAGGTTCACCCAGTCTCAACAACCGTATTGACACATCTCGTTTCTTAATGAATGACCCCTATCATATAAGCAACACTATCACCATTCATCAGCTCATCCTACACCTTTTTGTAATATTCAACCTCATTATAATTCATCTACTATTACACAGTATCCCTCTTATTATTATAATTATATTCCCCAAACTTTATTTTATAATCCTTATGTTTCTCGCTCTAATTATGAACCATACTTTAACCCTAATACCACTTTTTTCAAAAATAAATAAATTGAATCTTAAGCATAGTAAACTCTCTAATGCAATCACCCCAAATCCTTTAACTTCCGACCTTTGTATTGTTGGTTTTCTGGTCATAAATGCTAGATCAATTATACCTAAAATCCATATACTAAAATCTTACCAATCTTCTAAACCCTTAGATATTATTCTTATAACTGAATCCTGGACCCGTGATGATCACTCTGACTCTAAACTCATGATACCTAACTACCAGGTATTTAGGAGAAACCGCACTCTGAAACGAGGTGGTGGTTGCCTTATTTATGTGCATTCAAGATTTAAAGCTAATAGTATAACATCTTCAAATTTAACAGAACTTGAAGATTCACTATGGATAGAACTACCTAAGCTAGATCTTTTAATAGGATGCATCTACTACCCACCAGGCTCAACTTCATATAATCTGAATACATTAACTCAAGCTTTTATCGAAACGTCTTTACATCATTCACGCCATTAACTTATAGCCGGTGATTTTATCATGCCTAATTTAAACTGGCACGAACGAAGTAAAGTTAGCTCTCATACAAATTTTATGAAAACGCTTGACTTACTAGGTTACAAACAATTTATTCATAGACCAACTAGAAAGGGCAACATTCTTGACGTAGTCTTTACTCTAAATATTGATTCAAACAACTTACTAATATTGCCTTCCCCCTTTAATGGGGACCATAAAATATTATCCTTCCATCTATCACGCACTTGCAAAGCTACCAATGAGGTCAAGTCTCTTCACCGTTTCATCGATTAGAACTTACTTTCAACACTTATAAGGTTTGAAGATTGGTCTCAATACTTTCTTTCACATGATTTTCCAACTATATCCTCGACATTCCATTCGAAAATTATAGGTTTAATCGATAAAGCTAGCAGTTCTAAAAAACGCATAAAACAAACTAGGTTCGAGAAAATGGAAAAGAAAATAAGAGTGGCCTACAGTTGCAATTAACAATAACGACATTTTTGCTCGTTTACGTTCCTATGAACTATTGAGTGACCACAAACTCATTCTAGACCACACATTGATTGCATCGGAATAAAGAGCACTGACCAGTTGTGATAAACTAAAATCACTCAGCAGGTTATTCAAATCACGATCCGTAAACTCAACCAACAAAGTAGATTTTATTATTCAGGATCGAACTTATAATTCGGCAGAAATAAGAATTACAGACCCTATTACAATCTGCGAAGAATTTCTTAAATATTTTAATACAACTTACAATACTTACATGTATAAAGATATGACTAGGACACTTCGGTCACCTAGTGTATTAAACACTATATGCATAAATCTGAATGACATTAATGAAGTCTGCAAGCAAACTACGTTCAGTCTCAAGTCAGACATAACAGGCATTCCACCCGCCATTTGCAGAATGGGCGGTGACGATTTCAAACTTCTTCTGCTGAACTTATTTAATACTTCAAACGAATCTGGAATCTTCCCTTTAGAATGGAAACACTCTGTCGTTACACCCAGACATAAATCTGGCTCGAAGCACACTGTATCAAATTATCGTCCAATTAACCACACAGCAATACTATCTAGATTACTTGAAAAATAGTAAAAAAAGCTATCTTAAATCACTTATCTCCAAGTTTCTTCTCTAGAGCTCAACATGGCTTCCTAAATAAAAGATCATGCATTACATGTCAGCTTGAATACCTTGACTATATTACTACATCGATTGAGGAAGGTTCGGCTATTGTAGTTGTCTTCCTAGACATAAATAAAGCATTTGATACTGTTCCTCATGAGATATTATTATCGAAACTTGAATCATATGGCATCGGTGGTAATATTCTTTTCTGGTTAACTTGAAGTTGATGGCCGTAGATAACGCAGCCTACCTATTCCCAGTGGGGTGATTCAAGGTAGCGTATTAGGCCCCTTACTATTTCTTATATATATAAATGACATACATAAGGTCATTTCACATAGCAAACTGTTCTTATTCGCTGATGACATGAAAGTTGTTATCACTTTCCCAGCTAATCAAGTGCAAACTTTTATATCTCGACTATACAATGATTTAGCTGCACTTGCAGATTGGGCAAAAAAATAATGGTCTAACGTTCTCAACAGCAAAATCTAATTTTATGCCTATAAGATGCTCGATACAAAATAACTCAATCCTTCTAAACAATAAGGCAATTCAAGTGATTGACAGCACGTGCGATTTAGGATTTCGATATTCTCCATCACTCACTTTCAACGAACAGATACGCCACCTTATTACTAAATCCAGACAAAGTATGAATATTATACACAGATCTATAATTCAGCCTCATCGTAAACTAGAAATGTATAAATTATTCACTATTCCTATCTTTGACTATTGTAATATAATATATACTAATATAAATAAAACCGATAGCATAGTTTCAGAAAAGATACAACGTACTTTCTCAAAATCAATAATCGGTTATACCACCAAACAATCCTATAGAGAAAGATGTATACAACTGATACTCGATCCCCTATGGTTTCGCAGACTTAGGCATAACCTCATCTTATTCTTTAAAATACTGTCAACGGATAATATGGAAATACGTTCGAATATTCATATACGGCATGATTTTAAAAATAGCTTGAGAAACAGTGAAAAAACTAATAAGTTACCAAGGTTTCGTACTAAAGTAAAGAACAGTTTCTTCTTGACTAAATATGCTAAACTGTGGAATCTTCTTCCAAAATATATAATACTCAGTTCCTCTTTAAATGAATTTAAATCACATCTAGCTTCATTTCTTACCATAGAAAAAAATTCGCAAACTTCTTAATTTAAATGTTCTACCTGATGATTAATATAATAATGGCATTCCTGGGTATTGATATTAAATAAACTTTCATAACGTTCGAAACAACATTTTCTCGCTTCTGAGTTTTTTTCTCCACAGAAAAATTCTCAATCCGCACCAAAATGAAACTGGCCCCAGACCTCAAACTAGTGGAATAAATCACCTTCGCCTAGCGGACAAGAAAACGGTTCATGGTCAGGAAAGATCAATCTATTTATAACAATCAAAATGAAAAAGTTTGGAACATCAACAATAGAGATTCTTCGCGCATCTTCGATGGACCTTATCCGTTGATCATCAGTGTTGCCGAAAATATCCTAGACTTTTCCTCGAAATAGCTGTGTTTTCGTACTATGTCAGATCACGTACCGATTACCTGAAAACAACTTTAAATACCGTTACCTTTATATTTATTGAACGTTGAATTCCGCTGAAACAAATGACCTTGAACAAATTGTTTTGCAAATGTACATACTATAATCTGATTGTACAAAGCTATTAGAAATTATTGATCATGTTTAACATGCATTGGATTTCCAAGAATAAAATTTATTTATTTATTTACTTATTTATGTATAAGTGACACACATAACGTCATTTCACATAGTAAACTTTTCATATTCGCTGATGACATGGAAGTCGTTATCAAATTTTCCAGCTAATCAAGCACAAAATTATATAGCTGGACTAAACAATGATTTAGGAGCACTTCAGATTTGGCGACAAATAACGGTCTTACGTTCCCAACAGCAAAATCCAATTTTATACCTATAAGATGCACGATACAAAATAACTCAATTCTTCTTAACAATAACGTAATTGAAATGATTGACCGCACGCGTGATTTACGATTTCGATATTCTGCATCACTCACTTTCAATGAACAGATACGCCACCTTATTACTAAAGCCAATCCAAGTATGAATATTATACACAGATCTATAATTCAACCTCATTGATAAACAGTGGAAAAATATTAAATTACCGAGGTTTCGTACTAAGGTAAGGAACAATTTTTACTTGACTAAATATGTTAAAATGTGGAATTTTCTTCCTAAATATATAAAACTGATCTCCTCTTTAAACTAATTCAAATCATATCTGGCTTCATTCCTTACCATAAAAAATTGCGATTTTCTTAACTAAGATGTTCTATCTGATGATTTATATAATAATGGCATTCCGGGGTATTGATATTAAATAAATTTTCATAACTTTCGAAACAACATTTTCTCGCTTTCGAGTATTTACTTCACAGTATATTATCTCGATCCGCAGCAAAATGAAACTGGCCCACTGGAGACATCAACCTAGTGTAATAAATTTCCTTCGTCTAGCGGACAAGAAAACGGTTCATATTCGGGATAGATCAATCTATTCCGAAGTTGGTCATTGGGCTCGAAAACCTACCATTCGCTGACCGACTAAGTAAACTGAAGCTGACGACACTTGCACAAAGGAGACTGCGAGCCGACCTCCTCCTCACATTCAAAATCCTTAACAGTGTTTCCCAGCCTTTGGATATACTATTTCACCGACGAACATCCAGCAACAACCGCGGTCACAACTGCAAGTTGGAAATACCCCACTCCAATCAGAACTGCCGCAGGTATTTTTATTCTGTGCGTATTTGTTTCGCTTGGAATTCCCTGCCAGCCAATTTGGTAAGCTCAAACACTTTTCTATATTTAAATTAAAACTGGACGATTTCCTGAGAGCCAATCCAAATTATGCCCCGAACTATTTATAATCTATCGTTACCAGAATTATGTTGATTTTAAAATTTTTCTACACACATATACACTTGTACCTATAGTTCAACTGCATGGTTATTGTAAAGTAATTGGTTTTTCAACCATAATATCTTGAACAAACAAAATGAAAAACGTCAGTGCTGTCGGGAACATTCATTGACTTTTCATCGCAATGCCAGTGTTTTTGTATAATATCAGATCACGTACAGATTATCTGAAAGCAACTCGTAAATACCTTTATATTTAATAAACGTCAAATTCCGCTGCAGAAATGAAGTTGAAAATGTGTTTTTGCAATTGTACATAATACAATCTAATTGCACAAACCATTTGGAAATTTTTTGATCATGTTTAACATGCTTGGATTTCAAAGTATAAAATTTGTTTATTTATTTAAATTCATGTCGACCAATCCCAACATTAAACCTATATATTTTACACCATTACGCATAGAAGTAAACTATACATCTTGATTGAAATGTGGCATCCAACAAACTGAAAACAGTTTCTGCCCTATGATTTGTTACCTGACACCTGAACTGCTCAGTAAGCAAACAAATCATGTTTTTACTACCTATGTTGTTCGCAATTCCCATATTATTTCGTGGTATTTGTAAAGTTATATGCTTTTTATACCATTAAATTGAATTGAATTAAGAATCCGTGTTCTGCGGCATTCAGTGAAGAGTTTGGTTTGTTATTCACAAATTTTTTCTTGGATCAACCTTTACATAGCCTTACATAGTACACTAGTGAGGCTTCCCGGGCGGTAATTTTTGACCCCCGAAGAAGCTCCTCTCTTAAGGATAGGCACTACAGCGTTTCTGTACATGTTTATAGGATGGGTGCAATGATTGAGGAATGTTCTAAAAATTTCTATGATCGGCGAAGCTAATCTTGGAGCCAGCAGACTGGTTATTCGTTGATGGATGTTATCGGGCTCTGCCGACTTGTTGTGTGCTAGGCTAGCAAATATAGTCGCGCTATTGTTTACTTTAAATGTAAGGTCAGTGCAAAGGAGGCTTCCAGTGAGTGCACGCTGATGTGATGGCGCTGAGACGTTCGAGATATCATCTCGACGTCGCACGCTGCGAAAATGCAATGAAAACAATTAAACCTTTTATGGTTGCAATTACGGCAGAGCCATCGTCTTATTTCAAATTACCTACTCCTCTTTGTGTTGAGCCTTTAGATTGAACGAAGCTGTAGTATCGGTTTGAATGAGTATGACTTGTTGGGCGAGTCTCGTTTAAAAAGTGAACTTTCAGCAAGTATCTTAAAAACTGAGATGTTTCGTTAAACAAAATATTCATTTGCATGCTTTTCCGTCATTCACACCCCACAAGCGCTCCTTGAGATGTTTCGTGTTTCATTGTAACGAGCTAAAGTCCGAAATGAGGGAGTAAGCTTGTAAGGCCTCCATTTTGCGTCGCGGTGACGTACGCTACGTGAGTCTGAGGCTGACCACCATTGAGGTTTACTACGGGTAGGAGAGAGGCGAATCGATCATAAAGTTAAGGAGGTTTTTCTTGATCTAACCCCACATTTCATCCACGTGGTCAATGTTTTGCCACGCTGGTGCATGTAGTAGGTCTGCATCGATACAGCTTAAGTGTGGGTTTACCAAAAGACAAGAATAACTCGCAGACTAACACTACATAGTAGCTATTTCATAATGGTGGTAGGAGAATTAAATTTTTAATACAGCTTTCAGGAGCTAAAACAACTAGGTCGAATAAATGTGTAGGAATTATTTTCCGTTGAAATAATTCCTTAATAATTCCGAATAACGTTTTACATAATGATGCCAGTTGTCGTTTTATTTGAAACAAAAAACACAATCTCGCGAACTTTGCGTGAACGCCCGAGAAATAAACGTGTTGACGAACCACAATGTACAAGGTTTCGGATTACTAATCTCGATTTTCTCTTCTTTTTCCTTAAACCACATTGCTCCGAATTATATCGAAAGAGCAATACGAGGGATAAACATATACAACAGAAAAAATAATAATTGTTAGTTGTAACGCAACGCGAATCTTTCGCAGGAATACGTAAGTCTGTATTTCTTTACTGATATAATACACACGTATTTTTCTCACATTCTATTACACACCTCAGTATATTTATAGAATACATTCACATTTAGCACATCAAGTTACCATTAGAGATGTCGCCTGGGTACCCACGTTTACCGATGAAGTTTTACCGCCAGAATGAACGAGTCATTAGTCATTGAATGAGCATATACATGAATATGCTCTGCACTGCAAGCAGGTGAATGGACTGAAAGAGGCAACACCGACTAACACTAAATTCTTGTAGGTCTGACATCAGTGGACTGCATGCGTCTTTGACTATGGATAAACCCCCTATAACCCAATATCTTCCTCGTCAAACACATAAATTATGAACAGCTAAGGCTTGCCCGACTAGCGCGTTCATGAAGCAGATTATTAAAAGAGTTACATGGTGCTTTTTAGGTAAAATGATAGGATGAATTCTGTTGGAATTAAACCATGATTGTTGCAGCCAACCACCATGGTGAAGTAGACAGTGATAAATGAGTGCAGTTTTTCAAATGATATGGCATCCTTACAACTGCTGAGTCGTTCATATCACGAGATAGTGAGCCGTAGCTCTCATTTTGAACCGAACGAATATTTTTTAACTCAGCGTCTTTTAGCTCAGCGAACAGCGATTGTATTGCGACTAAACGTATTAAAGATGTATTGTTTGAAACGGATTAACCAAGCAAAAGATTTATGCAATTTCACCCGGTCTGTAAATCTCTGCATGACGGTATTAATAGTTTGCAAGCTACGGTTTTCAGTTCAATAAATTCCGTTCGTCTCTCAGTGTCAAGAATTCGAGTAATTATCGCTCGGGTTCTGCTCTGAAACAAATAAGTTTATCCATTTCCTAAATGTACAACCTGAGCCCTCGATTAAAGCCGAAACTCTTATCATTTGTGTCGGCGCGATTTCATTAGCTTAGTATTCACTATAACTGAGAAAACACAAGAATGAATTCAGAATTCTAGCACTAGTATAAAACGTTCAGCAGAAAGACTTTGTTGAGCTTGCACGGTAGATGTTGTCACGAAATCAGTTGACAACATGAGACTAAGGCCACTCAAAAGAATGAGTCATAAAGTTCGCTACCCAATTAAAAGAACATGAATGACCCATTTATGTGTTCAGTTTTCTAAAACGGAGATCTGAATTCAAAAACTCCTATTCCGGTTCATCGGTAGTGAGCTACAGGCAACATCACGCTGGAGTTTAACTGCTATTTCTATTTTCATTCCCACATTTGTCTAGACCTGGGCAACCTGACAGTATGGTAACCCACGAGGAGCTTATGACTATGCGGCACTTTGGGCTGGGTCCGGCTTGTGATTAGCTAAAATCTACCCTATGAAAGTTGACGCTCAGCTCCCTATCTTGCGGCATCATCCTATTCACCGGAGGTTGATTACACACTAGCCGACTTGATTTAAAATCTTGCTCAACTGGTTTGGGTATGGTATGGTATAAAAGCACAAGCCTTATCCAGGCAAAGTGCCGTACAGTGAGAGACTGCACGTGGGCTAAGATACTGTCAGGTTGCCCAGGCATAGACAGATATGAGGAAGAAAAAACAGGAAATGGTAGTGAGACTCCAGCCTGTTTTAGCATGCAGTTCACTACCTCTGACCAATCAATTTAGCACGGTGTTAGACACACAGCACAAAAGTACCGCACCATTGCACATCCGTGCACCTCAACTGGATTGACGAAATGAAAAGTGAAAAATAACTCTCGCAGTAATCCAGATCATATAATGGAAGTGGCAAACAATGAAGCAATGTATGAGCAAGCAACAGGTTTAAAACAAATATAAGATCTCATTTTGAAACCAAAAGATAAAGTGAGTGGTTCGAAAGATAGATTTCCAAAATTAGGAAGAAGCAAAATAGGATGAAATCTATAAAATGTCAAGATATTGTATGTGAGAATGAAGAAAATGCAATTTCAGATCTCAGATAGCCGCACCCAAAGTCACGGCATACCGACGATAAGGAACCCATCCACTGCGCAGAAATGCAAGTACGCCCCGGCGGATACGAAACAATGCCATATCGCGTGAGCCAATGGAATTCTGCCATCCATTTTGAAGAATATCACCCCCATGATGTATGTGATGCCACCCCACGCGAGCAAGTGCACACCCGACCATTCGTGCTGGAAGAACAAAAACGCTCAGTGAAGCGATGTGAGTTTAATTAGGAGGTAGGGTTTTCGAGAGAACGAAGTCGTGTGAAGGATTTACACGAGACGCTCGGGATCGGGAATAAGATTAAACGTTTCACCCTGAGGATTGGTGCAGATGAGAAGCACATCAGCGATGACTCCTAATCACGAGGTTTCGGACACAAGAGCAGCAAGCACCGAAAATACCGACGACGACAATTGCATTGGAACGGGTAAAGCAACCACATCCCCCAAAGCATGAGGGGATGAAAAAAGACACGTGCAATTATTTAAGGTCGGTCAGATAAGCTTTACGAGGTGAGAGCTTGAAAGAAACGGGTTGGCACGAAACCAATCGAAGTGGCAATCAGAACAGATATGTTTCACGTCCGTGTCTTGTGTTTACGTGATTGGCCTCTATAAGAAAGGCGCGTGTTCTGTTGTTTGTCGTACGCGCGTAAAATAAACGCGTTTGAACATTTGGCTTTCTCGTGGATTGTGGCATTTGTGCGTGAAAACAATTAGACTGGTTGACGTGTGGGATAAATCGGGACAATCATCAAGTGGATGGGATAACGCGATTAATGTTGGATCCGGTGAATTACATCCGATGCATACAAGAAAGTGTACGTTAGAACAGGGATTTGGCCTTCAGTGAGATGAAGTAATGACATACGTCCCCTACGATATCAAAAGCTTCTATCGGAATAATAAAACGTGAATGGACAACAATATTATAAAAAAGCAGGTGACCAGGGAATGAGTAATTAAAATGATATCGAAAGTGATGTGTTCCTCACATTCCCCGAAATTACACTCGACTACCGGTTTCTTGTTGTTTGCCGTCATCAGGTGGAGACAGTAAGTTTAGTTTCAGTGAGCCTTGAAACAGTGGATAAATGGTAAACTAGGTTATACTTGAACGCCACTGTTGCATAATATTCATACAACGAACCACGATGTTCAAACACAGAATCACATAGTGATTACTGGTCAAGCACTCAAGGCGCTAATGGATGACAAAAGTGATGTGTTTCTCGCATCCCCCGAAATTACACGCCACTACCGGTTTTTGGCTGTTTGCCGGCATCAGGTGGACACCGTAAAATGATATCGAGTTTCACGTTTTGTTTCGACAAAAGATTTCCACGTTGGAGAAGGGGGCAAAGTATTACCTAGTCAAGAGTACAATCTCTGTCAAGTTCAGAGAAGATGTGGCCAATAAAATCTGATCGTGAGCGGCGAAAAGCCGACATAATAAATCTCAAGCTCGTTTTGCTATCCGATCATTACCTGCCGTTGTCACTCGTCAGGTGAATAAACCATGAAAGAACAAAGCCATGGTAGACAACTTTGAAACGGTAGATGGGTAAAATTGACCCATCCACCGTGCTCAATTGTGACACATGACACAATGAACGAGGTTGTGCAGAACAACCGTATGCAAACACTTCCAATTTTCAACAAATAACCCAAGCTTTGTGTTGTTTGTAAGCACTAAGTAGGCGCGGCGGTGCCATGGTAAAAAGCACATCCTTCAATTGAGAAGTGCGAGGTTCAATACCCGATACGGCTACATATTGGGGGAAATGCGCATAACTCTATTGTTGCATTTTCATCGCTCACATCAGGTTAGCCCACCTATGTGCGATTAAACAAATAGGTCGTGCCAAAAAATCAGCACGCAGGCGTAAATCTTGCTTAGTGGTCTATATTCAAAATGGAAAAATGTTAAACGTCGGCAAATTCTTCGATTAAAACTGACTTTCAGGGCTCTCAGCAACCTTCATAGGTTGCGGAAGAGAATGACCTGGGTCTGTATGTATGGAAGCACAAGCCAGATACATGCACACGGGCTAACATACTCTCATGTTTCCCAGGCTTAGACAGGTAGGTGAAGGAAAGTACAAGTGGGTGTGTGGATTAGCAGTAACTTGAAGACTTCGCGGCAGCGCTCTGTGGTTTACCAAAAGTCTTGTCAAACCTTGGCACTTCCTAAAAGGATCTTCGGTAGTTTCACAAATAAGGCACTCCCACGGATAATTGCCACATATGTCCAGTCATTAATGGAGTGCGCTGTTCAAGCGTGGTCCGCGTTCTTACAGGAGGATATGGCTTTGCTGCAACGTGTATACCTGTTGGCCTTCTTCGGTTGATGTCCACCATGGATGTACATCACAATCGCGTGAATATTCAAGTTTTGCAGATTTTGGAATGACTAAACAGCCAGGTTTGGGAGGAACAATCTCTCCAGCAGCGCTGGCAACGAAAGACAGAACTCGGTTGTATTGCGTGATCTGCGTTCAGCAGCCAAGAGCTGTATCTGCTTCTCCCCAGCTTGCAGACGACGCTTTACACAATGCCTCCAATGTGAGCGTTCAAGAGCAAGTTCTACCCAACTCTCCGGGTCGATGTCAAGAGCTTTCATATCTCTTTTGCAAACGTCTTTGTACCGCAAGTGCGGTCGGCCCAATGGTCGACTTCCTAGTTGCAACTCATCATAGAGTAGAACGTGTATACCACCGCGCTGCAAAACTGGTGAGAAGCCTACACAACGGAGCATACGAGGAGAGGATGGCAACTCTGAACCTAGTTGACTATTCGTACCGTCGTGTCAGGGGTGACGTGATTCTGCTGAAAACCAGTTTGATCGGCAAGAAGCACGCGGTAGCAGATTTCGTGTTAACGATTCCATACTCTAGATCAAATTGTTAAAGGTTCCTTTTTGCTTCCCGAGTTTGTTGTATATAAAACTCTTTCACCCTACATCAGTGTTCATGGCTGAACTTGACAAGTATATTTTAACAAAAACCAAGCCCACCTTCCAGTACTAAAGCTAACTTTTCATAGAGACAAAACATTTTTGTTCTGTGTATGTATACCCTCTAGTTTTAATCTATGGCTGCTGTAAATTATTTGCGGTTTACACCATTAAAACCTTGAACTACCGGACTATAATTCTTCATCATGCACAAGTGTAAAATGTAAGACGACAATATTTGATATCCCAGCATCGCTATGAAATTCGGGCCAGAAGATTCGCTTCTGATACCCAATCTTCATAAGCTCGAATATGTGTGTTTCATTTAGGGCGATTCGACAAGGAAATAATACGACATTGCTATCAAGACATGCTTGCAGATAAGCGTGATAAACACTCACCATGTAGATCACTGTGGAGGCTGGCAAAAAACCGATGGCAAGGTAAATCATCAATTCGACCCACTTGAACCTGCAATAGAGGAGAAAAGTTCAAGGATTAAGCTTTGTAAGCGTCTAAAAAACTAACAAGTTTATCACCAAACACAGGATAGTAAAATTGAAATGTAAGTGTATAAACAAGATAATTAGAATTAGATTAAACAGTATATAACCGATCGGGAAACTAATATTGCAATAAAAAATCATCTAAT